>CM046038.1:27742412-27909912 GCA_025215565.1 Flaveria ramosissima
TCGCATAAACACCCCGTAGTTACAGCCTCGTGCCACCTCCCGCACAGGCTCCTCTTCTTCTTCCTCCTCATTATCCGAGAAAATCGTTTCAGGCTCCGGTTGCTCCCCCGAGGCCCGGTTTCTCTCCTTCCTTTCCCCTTCCTTCACAGCCTTGATGACTTCGGTCACCACAGACGGTAAGATCGTCTGCATGACCTGATGTACTTCCTCAACAACCGCCTCCTTTACCGAGCCCTCATTCGCACTCTCATCCCCAGCTTCTGGATGAGGAGTCTCAGGTTCTGCAGGAACCTCTTTCTCAGCTCTAGGCCTTCCTCTCTTAGGGCGTGGTTCAGCAACAGGGCCATCACGGCCTCCACCCCTAGAAGCTCTAGAAGATCTACCACCAGCCATTCTCTAACACACTGAAAGATTCAAACACCAACACGGTCATTCAAGGAAACAACTCAGTTTATGTCAAGTATAGTAAGTCCCTAATTACAGTGCCAGTTGTGATTAGCCACTTACTGTACTCTTCATACCCCAAGTATTACCTGTCCTGACTACATCAGTATTCAAATCTACATACAACACATAACATATACCATGCGCACATAAACCGGTTACTTTAAGAAAATACCTGATGGCACGCAGCTACTCAGTTTGGCATCCCATTCCCCATTCGTCCCATTCTCATTTAAGTTAAGGTTTATTTTGAAATTTACCCATTTCACTTAAACTTTGGCTCTGATACCAACTTGTAAGGCCCCGTTCCCGGGACGCTTACAGTTGGCCATTCATCGCACATAAACATGCATTTACATTTCATTAAGAAAACATCGCAGCGGAAACATTCAAAAATGACATCGCGTTTCATTATAATTACTTTTGCCAAATAATATCACCATTATCCGGTTACAAAATTATGTTTGCATTACATCACAAAAGCTATATAATTGGATGCCATCCCAAAAGAGCCGAGTAGCTTCGCCATGCCATCCTCAGCAATCATTTACCTGCCAACTGGAAAATGCAATAAAAGTCAGCGTTGCTGAGTGAGTTCTAGTTTTATAAAATAAATATACTTTACTTTCATTGAAATCGTTTCCTTTATCATGCGATCATGCAACATACGTATACACAGATAATTTCATTATTATCTTTCATCTTATTCATTATCTTCCATTCTTTTCATTCATTCTGTCTTCCGAGTCTTTTGCGACAACATGGTCGCTCACCTCAATGGCAATCTCAATGATTGCTCGCTATCCGAGTCTTTTGCACCCCTAAGGTTGCTCACCCCAATTGCCCATAACGATAGCAAGCTATCCGAGTCTTTTGCAACAACAAGGTTGCTCACCCCAAGGCAACATCACGATAGCTCTTACTCGAGTCTTTTGCAACGGCGAGGTTGCTCACCTCATAGGCAATCTAAATGATTGCACTTCATCCGATCTTTTGCAACACAAAGTCGCTCACCCCAATAAATATGCTTGCAAGCCTTTCTTCGTTCATTCATCATTCATTTATTATGCATGCATTCTTACTTCATGTTCCTCTTTCATTATCTTTCGCTTTACATAATAATACTCTTCATTCATTCATTCATTAGCATGACATGTAAAGCCACAAGAAAGATAAGCATACATCATAATAAGGAACATAACATACACATTCATCATCATCATACAGGGCAACATCATACATTCATAATATGCATAAACATGCAACATCATCATCATCATGCCCTACATGCTCTCTAAGGCCATAATCATCCTCTTACATGCTCTTACGGGTTACTTTCCGTCAACACTTACATCTGCACCTTTCCCCCGAAGGCCAGAAGTCAAACTACACATTCCTTCGAGTGTAACAAGCCCTATTCGGGCGTATGGACACTCTTCAGTCGCATGGCCTCCATGCGACTGAACATCATGCGACTGGACCCATGCGGATGGTCATCTATGCGAATGAACATCCAATCGTGCGTATGGACCTTGTGCGAATGGGATTACTGCGAATGGGCACCTATGCGACTAACCTCATGCGAATGGACTCATGCGACTAAGCATCTATGCGACTGAACCCTCAGTCGCACATCCCTCATGCGACTGGACTCCCAGTCGTGCGATTGAACCCCAATCGTGCGAATGACCTTCAATCGCCCTCATTCGGCCGTATGGCCTTCATTCGGTCGCCTAGCCCTAGCTGATGCAGAATGGAGTTCATCCCGAACCCAATCTGCCATTTTCGGCCTCCAAGCTCATCCAAACCCATTCTAAGCCTAAATCAACCCTCCTGGACCTTAGGAATGCATACCTTAACACCATACAAGCACACCCAAGCCCGAAATCATACACTAAACACATCATACACATCACACCCAAATGGGTCAAACACACACACACATAAAAACGGGTTTTGCACACTTTCCAGCCCCAAAATCGGTTGAAAACAAGTAAAAGTGGGGTCCTAGAACTCACACAATCGAGCACAAAGACAAGAGCTTCGATTTGGCTTGCTACTCGACGGATTGGGACACCCGAATCACCCGAATCAACCCTTTTCTCCCTTTTTCTCTTCTCTCTCTCTCTTCTTTTGGTGGCTGAATTTTGTGAAGTGTGGGGAGAGTGGGCTGCCCTCTCCCTACACATATCACCACATTTCCCGACTTTTCTTCGTTGGCGAGTTTGGCCCCTCGACTTTGGACTTTATTTCTTTTCCTTCTTCGTCGGCTTCAAAATAATAAATTTCCGGGTGTTACAAGTCCACCCCCCTTAAATAGGTTTCGTCCCCGAAACCTGTCATTCCTCGAACAAACGTGGATAATGCTGTCTCATTTCTTCCTCAGTCTCTCACGTTGACTCGGATCCCTTCCTGTGCTTCCACTGTACACGCACAAGAGGAACCACTTTATTCCTTAGCCTTTTCTCCTTGCGATCGATGATTGCCACTGGTTGTTCCACATAATTGAGCCGTTCATCTACTTCGATATCTTCCAATGGGACAATCATATCTTCATCTGCTAAGCACTTCCTTAGATGAGATACATGGAATGTCGGGTGAATTCCACTTAACTCATCTGGCAACTCCAGTCTATAGGCCACCTCTCCTACTCGAGCAATGATTCGGAAAGGGCCTATATACCTTGGACTCAACTTGCCCCGCTTTCGGAAGCGAATAATACCCTTCCAAGGTGAGACCTTCAACATAACCCGGTCACCCACCTGGAACTCAATCGGCCTGCGCCTTTTGTCAGCATACGATTTCTGTCTGTCTTTGGCTGCCTTCATGAAGGCTTTGATCTTCTCAAGCTTCTCAGTCGTAGCCTCGATTACCTCGACGCTCCCCAATTCCTTCTGACCAATATCACCCCAACAAACGGGGTTTCTGCATCTCCTACCGTATAGCATCTCATATGGAGGCATACCAATGCTGGCATGGTAACTGTTGTTGTATGAAAATTCGGCTAACGGTAGGTGGTCATCCCAACTTCCACCAAAATCAATCACACATGCCCGAAGCATGTCTTCCAGTGTCTGAATGGTCCTTTCTGACTGACCATCAGTCTGGGGATGATAAGCCGTGCTGATATGTAACCTCGTCCCCATAGCGTCGTGGAACTTCTTCCAGAATTTAGATGTAAACCGGGTGTCGCGATCCGACACGATAGACACCGGCACACCATGACGAGTTACAATCTCCCGGATGAACAGATCAGCCAACCTCTCTGATGAATATGTCTCGCGGATCGGTAGGAAGTGAGCACTCTTCGTCAAGCGATCAACTATCACCCATATGGCATCATACCCTTTCGGGGTACGCGGCAGCTTTGTAATGAAATCCATGGTGATGTGCTCCCACTTCCATTCCGGTATATCCAAAGGTTGTATCTTCCCATACGGCTTTTGATGCTCGGCCTTCACCTGTAAGCAAGTAAGGCACTTACTCACATACTCCACCACGTCGCGCTTCATACCCGGCCACCAATAATCTTTCTTCATATCATGATACATCTTCGTGGCACCAGGATGAATGGAGTACCGAGTCTTGTGAGCTTCATCCATTATCTTCCCCCGTAGATCCCCAAGACGAGGAATCCACACACGATCAAATCGGGTTCTAACACCGAGCGTGTTTTCACCCAATTCCCCAACCAGACCTCTCATCCTTTCAGAGTTAAGATGATCTTCTTTCAGTGCCTCATCTTGAAACTCTTTAACCTGCTTCATCACATCGGAGGTCATGACCAGCTGATACGCTTTCACCCGAATCGGCTCGGGCCTCTCTTTCCGGCTAAGGGCATCGGCCACCACGTTGGCCTTGCCCGGATGGTAATGGATCTCACAATCATAATCCTTTATAAGTTCCAACCACCGTCTCTGCCTCATGTTCAAATCCTTCTGCTCAAAGAAGTACTTCAGACTCTTGTGGTCAGTGAATATGGTGCACTTCGTCCCGTAGAGGTAGTGCCTCCAAATTTTAAAGCAAAGACCACGGCTGCCAGCTCCAAGTCATGAGTAGGATAATTGACCTCATGAACCTTCAACTGTCGGGATGCATAGGCTATAACCTTCCCCTCTGCATTAACACACACCCCAACCTGAGTAAGAAGCATCGGAATAAACCACCAGATCTTCACTTCCATCGGGTAACGACAGAACAGGAGCTTGAGTCAATCTCGCCTTCAATTCTTCAAACGCCTTCTCTTGAGCTTGACCCCATACGAACTTCACATCCTTTCGGGTCAGCTTAGTCAGTGGAGAGGCAATCTTAGAGAAGTCTTGGATGAATCTTCTATAGTAGCCCGCCAGACCCAAGAAACTGCGAATCTCGGATGGCGTCTTTGGTGACTTCCATTGCATAACCGCCTCCACTTTCGCCGGGTCCACCATGATCCCGTCAGGATTCACCACGTGACCCAAGAACTGAACTTCGCGCAACCAGAACGCACACTTGGAGAATTTCGCATACAACCTCTCCCTTCTCAACGTCTCTAGAACCTCCCGAATGTGTCCGGCATGCTCTGCTTCGCTCCTCGAGTAAATCAGGATATCATCAATAAACACGATCACTGATTTATCCAACATAGGCCGACACACGCGGTTCATCAAATCCATAAAAGCAGCTGGCGCGTTGGTCAAGCCAAAAGACATGACAAGAAACTCGTAGTGACCATAGCGCGTACGGAAAGCTGTTTTAGGAATATCTTGCTCCTTCACCTTCAACTGATGGTAACCAGATCGAAGATCTATTCTCGAAAACCAACTGGCACCCTGAAGCTGATCGAACAAATCATCTATCCTCGGTAAGGGGTATCGGTTCTTCACTGTCAACTTGTTCAGCTCGCGGTAGTCGATGCACATCCTCATACTACCGTCCTTCTTCTTTACAAACAGGATCGGAGCACCCCAAGGAGAGATACTCGGTCTAATGAACCCCTTATCAAGCAGTTCTTGCAACTGCTCCATCAATTCCTTCATCTCGGTCGGAGCCAACCGATACGGTGCCTTGGCGACTGGTTGGGCACCCGGTATCAGATCAATCTGAAACTCGATATCTCTGTCAGGTGGCACTCCTGATAAGTCTTCTGGGAATACATCTGGAAAGTCACACACAACCGGTACATCAGCTAGTTGTGGTGTTGGCGTATCCACATCCTTTACGTAGGCCAAGTAGGCACTACATCCACGCCTCATACACTTTCCCGCCACCGCCATCGAGATCACTTTCGGAATCGTAGTAACCCGATCACCATACACTGTCACTGAACTTCCGTCAGGCGCCAACAACCGAATCATCTTCTTGCGACACACAATGTTCGCCTCGAAGTCCGCTAACCAATCCATCCCAAGAACCAAGTCAAAACCACCTAAGGTCATCACAAACGGTCTAACAGGAAACTTATGACCCTCAAGCTCCACATCACAATTCTCTATCATCTCAGAAATCCTGGTAGACTTACCTATGGCAGTTTCTACATCGAAGGGCGCATCAACACATCTACTACTAACAGGCAGCTTAGCACAGAAAGCAGCAGAAATAAAACTTTACTTGCACCAGAATCAAATAACACCGAAGCTAAAGTTTGGTTCACCAGAAACGTACCGGACACGACATCAGGGTCCGTTGTAGCTTCCTCCTGTGTCATGGTGAATGCCCTGGCGGTCGCCCTCGGTCCATCACCTCCCGTCCTCTTTGCCCCTGAACTCTCGGCCCTCGGCTTCTTACAATCTTTGAGCACGTGACCCTCTTCACCACAGTTAAAGCATCGGACCGCACAACAGTCCTTTGCCATGTGCCCCGCCTTTCCACACCTGAAGCACAAGTTCGATCCAAACCTGCACTCCCCGCTGTGCTCCCGTCCACATTTGCCACACCTTCTCGATCCCGCACTTGACATAACCACACGGCGATCATCCACCCGTGCCTTCTTTTTACCCATCGAGGCATTGCCCCGACCAAATCTCTTCCCCTGCCAGCCTCGTTCACCACCGCTCTTTCTGCCACCATCAGTCACCACCACCGTCCTCTAATCATACAATCTTCCCGCCAAATCCACCGCCGACCTAAACGTGCTCGGCCGGGCGGCGATCATGTGCCTGCGAATATCCGCCGGCAAACCCTGTATATACCTCTTGATCTTTCGGGACAGAGGCGTCACTTGATCCGGCACCAGACGTGCCATCTCGTTGAACTTCGTGGTGTACTGTTGATGTGTCATGGTTCCCGCCTCCAGTTGCAGAAACTCCCTTTCAACCTTATCCATTTCCCGGTGAGGACAAAACTCCTCGATCACCATCTTCTTCAGTTCGGGCCACCTCATTCTCCCGATCGCCCGATTACCCTCTGCTTGGACAATGTTGTCCCACCAGCATAGTGCCGAGTCCACGAAGGAGTGGGTGGCAAACTTGACTTTCTGATCCTCTCGGCACTCGCTGATGTCGAGAACAGCCTCCATTTCTCTCACCCATCGGTGAGCAGCAGCCGCATTACCATTTCCGTCAAAAGTAGGGGGCTTGCATCGCATAAACACCCCGTAGTTACAGCCTCGTGCCACCTCCCGCACAGGCTCCTCTTCTTCTTCCTCCTCATTATCCGAGAAAATCGTTTCAGGCTCCGGTTGCTCCCCCGAGGCCCGGTTTCTCTCCTTCCTTTCCCCTTCCTTCACAGCCTTGATGACTTCGGTCACCACAGACGGTAAGATCGTCTGCATGACCTGATGTACTTCCTCAACAACCGCCTCCTTTACTGAGGCCCTCAAATTCGCACTCTCATCCCCAGCTTCTGGATGAGGAGTCTCAGGTTCTGCAGGAACCTCTTTCTCAGCTCTAGGCCTTCCTCTCTTAGGGCGTGGTTCAGCAACAGGGCCATCACGGCCTCCACCCCTAGAAGCTCTAGAAGATCTACCACCAGCCATTCTCTAACACACTGAAAGATTCAAACACCAACACGGTCATTCAAGGAAACAACTCAGTTTATGTCAAGTATAGTAAGTCCCTAATTACAGTGGCCAGTTGTGATTAGCCACTTACTGTACTCTTCATACCCCAAGTATTACCTGTCCTGACTACATCAGTATTCAAATCTACATACAACACATAACATATACCATGCGCACATAAACCGGTTAACTTTAAGAAAATACCTGATGGCACGCAGCTACTCAGTTTGGCATCCCATTCCCCATTCGTCCCATTCTCAGTTTAAGTTAAGGTTTATTTTGAAAATTTACCCATTTCACTTAAACTTTGGCTCTGATACCAACTTGTAAGGCCCCGTTCCCGGGACGCTTACAGTTGGCCATTCATCGCACATAAAACATGCATTTACATTTCATTAAGAAAACATCGCAGCGGAAACATTCAAAAATGACATCGCGTTTCATTATAATTACTTTTGCCAAATAATACACCATTATCCGGTTACAAAATTTATGTTTGCATTACATCACAAAAGCTATATAATTGGATGCCATCCCAAAAGAGCCGAGTAGCTTCGCCATGCCATCCTCAGCAATCATTTACCTGCCAACTGGAAAATGCAATAAAAGTCAGCGTTGCTGAGTGAGTTCTAGTTTTATAAAATAAATATACTTTACTTTCATTGAGAATCGTTCCTTTTATCATGCGATCATGCAACATACGTATACACAGATAATTTCATTATTATCTTTCATCTCATTCATTATCTTCCATTCTTTTCGTTCATTCTGTCTTCCGAGTCTTTTGCGACAACATGGTCGCTCACCTCAATGGCAATCTCAATGATTGCTCGCTATCCGAGTCTTTTGCACCCCTAAGGTTGCTCACCCCAATTGCCCATAACGATAGCAAGCTATCCGAGTCTTTTGCAACAACAAGGTTGCTCACCCCAAGGCAACATCACGATAGCTCTTACTCGAGTCTTTTGCAACGGCGAGGTTGCTCACCTCATAGGCAATCTAAATGATTGCACTTCATCCGAGTCTTTTGCAACACAAAGTCGCTCACCCCAATAAATATGCTTGCAAGCCTTTCTTTCGTTCATTCATCATTCATTTATGCATGCATTCTTACTTCATGTTCCTCTTTCATTATCTTTCGCTTTACATTACATAATACTTCATTCATTCATTCATTAGCATGACATGTAAAGCCACAAGAAAGATAAGCATACATCATAATAAGGAACATAACATACACATTCATCATCATCATACAGGGCAACATCATACATTCATAATATGCATAAACATGCAACATCATCATCATCATGCCCTACATGCTCTCTAAGGCCATAATCATCCTCTTACATGCTCTTACGGGTTACTTTCCGTCAACACTTACATCTGCACCTTTCCCCCGAAGGCCAGAAGTCAAACTACACATTCCTTCGAGTGTAACAGCCCTATTCGGGCGTATGGACACTCTTCAGTCGCATGGCCTCCATGCGACTGAACATCATGCGACTGGACCCATGCGGATGGTCATCTATGCGAATGAACATCCAATCGTGCGTATGGACCTTGTGCGAATGGGATTACTGCGAATGGGCACCTATGCGACTAACCTCATGCGAATGGACTCATGCGACTAAGCATCTATGCGACTGAACCCTCAGTCGCACATCCCTCATGCGACTGGACTCCCAGTCGTGCGATTGAACCCCAATCGTGCGAATGACCTTCAATCGCCCTCATTCGGCCGTATGGCCTTCATTCGGTCGCCTAGCCCTAGCTGATGCAGAATGGAGTTCATCCCGAACCCAATCTGCCATTTTCGGCCTCCAAGCTCATCCAAACCCATTCTAAGCCTAAATCAACCCTCCTGGACCTTAGGAATGCATACCTTAACACCATACAAGCACACCCAAGCCCGAAATCATACACTAAACACATCATACACATCACACCCAAATGGGTCAAACACACACACACATAAAAACGGGTTTTGCACACTTTCCAGCCCCAAAATCGGTTGAAAACAAGTAAAAGTGGGGTCCTAGAACTCACACAATCGAGCACAAAGACAAGAGCTTCGATTTGGCTTGCTACTCGACGGATTGGGACACCCGAATCACCCGAATCAACCCTTTTCTCCCTTTTTCTCTTCTTTCTCTCTTCTCTCTTCTTTGGTGGCTGAATTTTGTGAAGTGTGGGGAGAGTGGGCTGCCCTCTCCCTACACATATCACCACATTTCCCGACTTTTCTTCGTTGGCGAGTTTGGCCCCTCGACTTTGGACTTTATTTCTTTTCCTTCTTCGTCGGCTTCAAAATAATAAATTTCCGGGTGTTACATGTATATACAGTATATGTTATACAGTTATATTTATTACAAATAATTTATAACTGTTATATACGTATATATATAAATTATATATAATTATACAATTAACATAATATATGTATATGCATGACTTTTAGTAATACACAATAATATATTTGTATATATATAATTAATAAATATAGTAATTATATACATGTATGTTAACTATAAAATTAAAATATATATACATTATTATTATATGTATAATTAAATGCTATCAACTATATTTATATATACCACTTTGTATAAGTATTATGTTAACTATATAATTATAATTATATAGTTACATGTATTTATATATTATATGAATTTAATATCTATTATTCAATGTTAAGTATTTTACATGTGTAGAATATAGATAAATATTTATACATAAACATTTGTATGTAACATTAAATATGATCGTCATACAAATGAATATAGTATTAAATATAAATATATACACTGCTCATTATATCTTGTATAATGTATGTTTATTATATGTATATATTAATGTATATATTAATGTGTGTGTGTGTTATTATATACAAAATGTCACACCCTCAAAATCCACGTGCGGGGTTTTACCGCGAGGCGTGTGAACAAACCAGGATCACAGTCAGTAGTTACATAGAACGACTCTATATGCCACAAGTAAAATAAAACAACCAAAGATTTAGTTTAAAACAGTGCGGAAGCGTTTTGAAAACAATCCAACAACTTAAAGTATAAATATGGCAAAACATGTGCCAATCCAAAATAGTAAAACATATTCATTAAAATGCTAATGTCTTGAAAACCGTGTCTTAGTATGCAAGTGAACCGTGGAGTGCTCCTAGAGGCAAGCAGCTTAATGACCTGAGAAAAGCATACTAAAATGTCAACACATAGGTTGGTGAGTTCAAGAGTTTGAGTTCAGTAAACATATAAACAGTTGTGATATATATAAGCAGTGTATTGTAATAGATAGCTAGTCTATTAACAGCAAATATTAATACATAGTGATTTCGCAATTGAAGCTGACTGTGATAGTTGTTGCCTCCTGTCACGACTTACCATGTCGTGACAATGTTCAATAGGACAAATTGCACCCGGTTGACCTCGAGTCACACAGGTGGGGCTCGTCAGACCCAGTAGTACTACCCAAGTTTCCCCGCTATTAATTATTAACAATTCGAAAGTGTGAGGACCTTTTCCATGATAAATAGCACTATATCAATATTATACACAACTTAAATATTAAAAGCGTTCGTGAAATACCAGTATGCTATCTCCCCCAAAAGAGATTAAATAAAGCGTGGGGCATGAACTCACCTGATGTATGCAAAGAGTACTTAGGGTTTATTTGAGAAACGAGTGGATAGCCAACCTTCAAAGGTTACCTAGATCATACGAGTACATAAGTACGTGTAAATGAAAGACATGTGAAACCCTAATCATACCAAAACCAAAGACTCAAGCTTCCAGACAAATAGACACGTTTGACCTAGTTGACCCGTTTGACCCGTTGGTGACATTATGAGTTATAATCCAAATAAAGCCAATGAGCACATACAACACACATGATTAACATTCCAATAGTATCATACATATGTTATATCAACCAGGTGTATCACTTAGATCATCATACAATCAAGTACTATACAAGTCATGCGAATCTAGAACATTAACATATCCACTAACTATAATACAACTAACATGTCACACAAGGTTCAACCATTCATCACATGCCATGTGAAACCACTCACGACTTCACATCCTAAACCCTGCCAATCCTACTAAGTAGGGGCCTCAGATCCGCACGCGTGTATAATGATCATAACCAAGTTCTTTAAGCATATGCATTGCATTCACAACATCACAACAATCAATTACCAGACCCAAGCATGATGTCCTACTACTACACAACATCCAAACCATACATGATCACCAAAGATCCAAATATCATCCATGATTATCCAAAACATCCCATACAACTAATTCAATATGATTCATCACCTTAGAATTCATCCATGATCATACTAACATGCTCCTAATATCCCAAACATGTTCATATCATCATACATCAAACTTTACACAAATAAAGTTTCCCTTTTGGGAAAGAACATCCCAAAATCTATCAAACATCCAATGCATACATGAATTCAACATAATTATACCATCTCAAGCTCCATACAATATCTAGACATGATTAACATCACCTAAACACCATAATCTAACCATCTTCATAAACAAAAGTTTCTACTTTTGGCAAGCTATGAACCAACAACATGCATTCAAAGATTTCTAGCATTCATAACAACAATCTAGTGTCTATTCATCATCATGAACACATCCATAACATCAATTCATCACTAGATCATCATTACATGCAAAATAAAGTTACTATTATTAGTAAGTTATGAACATCAACACCAAATCACCAATTTCTTGCAAGATTCATGATTTCCTAACATTCATACACTTACTAATCATCTCACAATCATCAAACAACAATCATCCACACAAAATCATACAAAATTCGAACTAGGGTTTGTTTCATACACAAGATTCATGATCAATCCACTAAAAACATGTAATTCATACATAATCCACGTTAACTAACATGTAATCAACCTAACTAACATATAAACATCAACATTAGACATCAAATTCGACCCCATGAAGGCCAATTTCGAAATTAGGGTTCGGCTATGAAGAATCACACACAAAAACTCGAATAAACTAACCTTAACACGCGTTTTAACTTGCAATTAGTGATCCCTACGAGTTGTGTGCCTTGTAATCGATTGAAATTGGTGTTGTAGAGCTTGTTCTTGGCTGATTTTCGCAAGGGAGAGGTGGGAGAGGATGTTCACGGCCGATTGAGGGGTGGGGATTAGGGTTTGGGTGTTTTGTTTAGTTTTAATTTCCATATTTACCCTTTAGGCCCTTGTAATTTGTATTTTATAAAAACTAAGCTTTAAACTCTTTGTAAAGTGTTTTTAACTTAATAATGTAAAGATATAAGCTAATGAAAATCATTATATATCTTATCTTTATAAAAACACAAGACATACGAATAAATAGGCATGTTTTCGCGTTACGCGATTAATTTTCTAATTAACATTTTAAAAACATGCAAACACATAAACATAACACAATAATCACATAATCAATTAGATTCTCATTAATTTAACATTATTCATTATTATTAGGTCACCAACGTTAAACGACAACTAGTGTGTGCTCACGACACGTGTATGCAAGACTTAACGAAACTAACGGAGTTTGGTAACGGAAATTTACCGGATGTCACATTATCCCCATGTTGAAAGAATTTTCGTCCCGAAAATTGCGTTACATGGTGAGAGTGTTCCATCACTGGTCTACTGCATTGGCACACAGAAATCGAAATCGAGTGAGTTTTGGATGAGTTGTCACATCATCCCCATGTTGAAAGAAATTTCGTCCCGAAATTTAAATCAATACCTTCGTCTGCAGACATCGTCTTCTCGAACAGATGAGGATACTTAAGCTTCATTTGATCTTCCCGTTCCCATGTGAATTCCGGTCCACGTCGCGAATTCCAACGGATTTTGACAATAGGTATCTTGCTCTGCTTAAGTGTTTTCACCTCACGGTCCATCACTTCAACTGGTTCTTCAATAAAACGTAGTTGTTCATCCACTTGAACCTCCTCCAGTGATACGACCATCGTTTCATCAGTTATGCATTTCTTCAAGTTTGATACGTGAAATACATCATGGATTCCACTTAGCGAATCAGGTAGGGCTAGACGATAGGCCACTGGACCTATTCTTTCCACTATTTCAAATGGTCCAACGTACCTCGGGTTTAGCTTCCCTCGCTTGCCAAACCGAACCACGCCTTTCCACGGTGAAACCTTCAACAAAACCTTGTCAGCAACCTGAAACTCTAAAGGTTTCGGTCTCTTATCAGCATAACTCTTTTGTCGGTCTCGCGCTGCTGCCATACGGTTCCGTATCTGTACGATCTTCTCAGTTGTTTCATGAATCAACTCGGGACCAGTCAGTTGACTATCGCCAATTTCCGCCCAACAAACAGGTGATCTACATTTTCTCCCATATAAAGCCTCGAAAGGTGCTGCTTGTATGCTAGTGTGATAACTGTTGTTATAAGAAAATTCCACCAATGGCAGGTGAACTTCCCAGTTATTCCCGAAATCAATTACACAAGCACGTAGCATATCTTCCAACGTCTGTATGGTACGCTCACTCTGGCCATCCGTTTGCGGGTGATAAGCAGTACTCATATCTAATCGTGTTCCCAAAGATTTCTGCAATGATTGCCAGAAGTGTGACGTGAAACGAGCGTCACGATCAGAGATGATTGAGATCGGTACACCGTGTCTGGAAACGATCTCCTTGAGGTACAGGCGGGTTAACTTCTCCATCTTGTCAGTTTCCTTTATAGCAAGAAAATGAGCAGATTTTGTCAATCGATCCACAATAACCCATATTGTATCACAACCATTACTAGTCCTGGGCAGCTTGGTAATAAAATCCATGGAGATTTGTTCCCACTTCCACATCGGTATCTCGGGTTGCTGCAATAGTCCGGATGGTTTTTGATATTCCACCTTCACCTTCGAGCAGGTCAAGCACTTGCTCACATATGTAGCCACATCCGCCTTCATATTAGGCCACCAATAGTGCGCCTTCAGATCATGATACATTTTATCGGATCCAGGATGTATAGAATACTTAGATTTGTGTGCCTCACTCATAACCAGGTCTCTCAAATTTCCACAGGCAGGCACCCAAAGTCTATCCATGAAATATCGAATCCCATCTTCCTTCATCACCAGCTGTTTATCCATTCCTCTCAACGACTCAGAACCAATATTTTCTGCTTTCAAAGCTTCTACCTGTGCCTCCTTAACTTGTTCAGGCAGTTGAGTACTGATAGTGAGCTGTAAGGCTCGCACCCGTCTGGTTTTAGCTGTTTCCTTCCGGCTTAAGGCATCAGCAACCACATTCGCCTTTCCCGGATGGTATTTAATAGCGCAATCATAGTCGTTTAGCAGCTCCACCCAACGTCGTTGCCTCATATTCAATTCCTTTTGCTCAAAGATATGTTGAAGACTCTTGTGATCGGTGTAGATAGTGCACTTGGTACCGTACAAGTAATGTCTCCAAATCTTTAAGGCAAAGACTACTGCACCCAACTCTAAGTCATGAGTAGTATAGTTCTTCTCATGAACTTTTAATTGTCTTGAGGCGTAGGCTATCACTTTGTCTCGCTGCATTAAGACACAACCCAAGCCTTGAATGGATGCATCACAATACACCACGAAGTCATCCGTCCCCTCTGGCAGTGCTAGTATCGGCGCGGTACATAGCTTCTGCTTTAACGATTGAAAAGCCGATTCTTGGCTTTCACCCCATTTGTATGTAGTCCCTTTGTGAGTCAAAGCTGTGAGAGGTTGTGCAATCTTAGAGAATCCCTCTATGAATCGCCGATAGTAACCTGCTAATCCCAAGAATTGTCTTATCTCACTCGGCGTTTTAGGTGTGGTCCAATTCTTGATCGCCTCAATTTTGGCAGGATCAACATGTATCCCTTTCTCATTAACAATATGACCTAAGAATTGTACTTCTCGTATCCAAAAGTCACACTTAGAGAATTTGGCGTACAGCTGTTCCCTTTTCAGTAGCTCTAAGATCATCCGCAAATGCTCCTCATGGTCTTCCTTGGTCCTGGAATATATCAGTATATCATCGATAAACACAATGACAAACTGATCGAGGTAGGGTTTGCACACACGGTTCATGAGGTCCATGAACACAGCAGGTGCATTTGTCAACCCAAAAGGCATGACCAAGAACTCATAATGACCGTAGCGGGTACGAAACGCGGTTTTGGAAATGTCTTCTTCGCGTACTCTGAGTTGATGATAGCCAGATCTCAAGTCAATCTTCGAATAATAACTTGATCCCTGAAGTTGGTCAAACAAGTCATCGATACGGGGTAGAGGGTATCGGTTCTTGACTGTTACTTTATTTAGCTCCCTATAGTCAATACACATCCGAAACGTGCCATCCTTCTTTTTCACAAACAGGACAGGGGCTCCCCAGGGTGATGTACTAGGGCGAATAAAACCCTTATCTAATAGCTCCTGGAGTTGTGACGACAACTCCTGTAGTTCGTTCGGTGCTAATCGATAAGGTGCTCTAGCAATCGGGGCTGCGCCGGGAGTTAGCTCAATTTGGAATTCCACTTGACGATGAGGTGGTAATCCAGGAAGATCCTCTGGAAACACCTCTGGAAAGTCACGCACTATGGGAATATCCTCCATTCTCCTTTCCTTTGCCTGCTTATCAGTCACAAGTGCTAGAATAGCCACACGACCCTTTCGTAGTAACTTTTGGGCTTTCATGAACGAGATGATGCCTATCACAGCACCACTTCTATCACCTCGGACTGTCAGAATTGTGTCATCAACAGGAATTCGTATGATCTTTTCATGACATATAACTTCTGCTTGCTTGCTAGAAAGCCAATCCATGCCTATCACAACATCAAAACTCCCCAGAGTAACAGGCATAAGATCTATAACGAAAGTATGACCGGCAAGCTCTATCTTGCAGTCTTTAAGGATATGAGTTACGTGAATCTGTTTACCGTCAGCCAACTCTACGGTGTACTTAGATTCTAGGGCGGAGGGTATATCACTTAAAAGACTACAAAATTTTAAGGACACGAAACTCCTATCAGCTCCAGTATCGAATAGTACCGTAGCAAAGCAACCATTAACAGAGAATCTACCAGTAACAGTTGTAGGATCATTTAGAGCCTCACCTGAGCCAATGACGAAGGCTCTCCCTTTTGCTCCATCCTTATTACCGCCATTACCATTGCCATTTCCACCGTTGTTGTTACCATTGTTGTTGTTGTTATTGTTGTTGTTGTTATGTCCATTTCCATTGTTGCCATTTCCATTTCTCCTCAATTGTGGGCAATTTCGCTTGTAGTGTCCCTCTTTTCCACATTCAAAACAACCCTTAGGAGTTTCCTGGGGTTGTTGCGTCCTCCTAACCAGTTCGCCACGGCAATCCTTCGCAGCGTGTCCAATTTTACCACATCGCTGACATTTGAAGCTATCACATCGTCCCACGTGATGGTAGTTGCACCGGTTGCACTTCGGGTGTCTTCCACCATAACCACTGGGTCCTTGATTAGTTGCAGTTGTTTGGTTGAAGTTACGATTGTTGTCGAACCTCCGTTGTTGTTGGACCGGTTGTTGTTGCTGCTGAGGTTGAGGTTGACCGCCTGTAGATGATGATGCTTTGGTGTTACTACTACCATCCCACTTTCTTTTGTTATCGGGCACGCTTGCCACGGCGCCCCGCTTGGGTAGACGACCCTGTTCCACTGCTTGGTCAGTTAGCTTATGGGCTAACTGAATGGCTTGCTGTATGGTGGCTGGATTAGAAGCAGTTACCATACTCTGTATTTCGGGTACAATTCCCCGTATGTAGTGCTCGATCCTATTGTGCATCTCATTTACCATCCCCGGGCATAATGTTGCTAGCTCGTGAGTTCTAGTAGTGTAAGCCTCAATTTCTGAGCCCTGCATTTTCAGTTGCCAGAACTCTATCTCCAACTTTTGCACCTCATTGCGAGGACAGTACTCCTCGGTCATCATGGTTTTGAACTCGGCCCACGGCAGTCCATTAGCCAATGCTTGCCCCAACATCTGAACTTGGGCATTCCACCAGGATAAGGCGGCACCCTCCAGGGTCCCGGTGGCATATTTCACCTGATCAGCAGGTGGACAGTTGCACTTGGAGAATACGGACTCCGTCTTCTCGAACCAGCGTACTAGTCCCACAGCGCCTTCAGTACCGCTGTAGGTATGGGGCTTACAGTCCATGAAGGACTTATAAGTACATGCTGGTGGTCCTGCTTTAACACAACAATTATTGATCAGACAACCTATACGGTTATGCAAGATATTCGGTTTAATTTTTCCACGACAATATCTGATCCATCACTCTCATCCTCCTCCTCTTCAGGTTCCTCCTCTTCAGGTTCCTCCTCCTCCTCAGGTTCTTCCTCCTCAGGTTCCTCTGCAGGTGCAGGAGCCATAGCAATCTGGAGTGCTGCTAGTTGTGCCTCCAAAGCAGCAATCCTATCATCAACCACAGCATCCCTCTGCTCGCGAGTAGCCACGCGTCCACTGAGGGCTACAATCCCGTCCCTCATTTGGTAGCACCCGTCTAGGGTCTCTCCATGACGCCCATCAAGCTCATCCATCTTATGCCTTAGGTTGTACACCTCGGTCTGTAGTGTACAAACGTCGCTAATGAGTCGCCTGACTCGATGCTGTTCTGTATCTAATGCTGCCACCAATGCAGCAATCAACTGCTCGTTGGACTGCACCGTCCGGGGTAGTGAAGGCACTGCTGAATCAGAGCTACCTCTCGTTCTGGGTCTCGGCTCGGGCACGCGTTCCCTATACATGAGGTGGTTGACAAACCTAGGATAAAAGCTCCAGTCCCTTGGGGGGTCACGCTTCATCAACGCGAAAGGTTGATCCCAGTCAAACTCCCCTCGAGGATAATCAAAACGAGGCCAGTCGAGTCCATCATCAGGTACAGGTGCAGGAGGTGGGGACTCGGATCGCGCAGGTGATGCAGGTCGTTTTCCAGAAGCTCTTGATGACGATGCCATGCTGCAGATAGTGTGACGTGTATGCCAATGAGTATACAGTAGATGAAAATAAAGTACAGGTAACTATCTAACTGTGTGCGGTTATAGTCTAGTGTGTATGCAACCTAGTTCCCTATAACCAATGGCTCTGATACCAATCTGTCACACCCTCAAAATCCACGTGCGGGGTTTTACCGCGAGGCGTGTGAACAAACCAGGATCACAGTCAGTAGTTACATAGAACGACTCTATATGCCACAAGTAAAATAAAACAACCAAAGATTTAGTTTAAAACAGTGCGGAAGCGTTTTGAAAACAATCCAACAACTTAAAGTATAAATATGGCAAAACATGTGCCAACCCAAAATAGTAAAACATATTCATTAAAATGCTAATGTCTTGAAAACCGTGTCTTAGTATGCAAGTGAACCGTGGAGTGCTCCTAGAGGCAAGCAGCTTAATGACCTGAGAAAAGCATACTAAAATGTCAACACATAGGTTGGTGAGTTCAAGAGTTTGAGTTCAGTAAACATATAAACAGTTGTGATATATATAAGCAGTGTATTGTAATAGATAGCTAGTCTATTAACAGCAAATATTAATACATAGTGATTTCGCAATTGAAGCTGACTGTGATAGTTGTTGCCTCCTGTCACGACTTACCATGTCGTGACAATGTTCAATAAGACAAATTGCACCCGGTTGACCTCGAGTCACACAGGTGGGGCTCGTCAGACCCAGTAGTACTACCCAAGTTTCCCCGCTATTAATTATTAACAATTCGAAAGTGTGAGGACTTTTCCCATGATAAATAGCACTATATCAATATTATACACAACTTAAATATTAAAAGCGTTCGTAAAATACCAGTATGCTATCTCCCCCAAAAGAGATTAAATAAAGCGTGGGGCATGAACTCACCTGATGTATGCAAAGAGTACTTAGGGTTTATTTGAGAAACGAGTGGATAGCCAACCTTCAAAGGTTACCTAGATCATACGAGTACATAAGTACGTGTAAATGAAAGACATGTGAAACCCTAATCATACCAAAACCAAAGACTCAAGCTTCCAGACAAATAGACACGTTTGACCTAGTTGACCCGTTTGACCCGTTGGTGACATTATGAGTTATAATCCAAATAAAGCCAATGAGCACATACAACACACATGATTAACATTCCAATAGTATCATACATATGTTATATCAACCAGGTGTATCACTTAGATCATCATACAATCAAGTACTATACAAGTCATGCGAATCTAGAACATTAACATATCCACTAACTATAATACAACTAACATGTCACACAAGGTTCAACCATTCATCACATGCCATGTGAAACCACTCACGACTTCACATCCTAAACCCTGCCAATCCTACTAAGTAGGGGCCTCAGATCCGCACGCGTGTATAATGATCATAACCAAGTTCTTTAAGCATATGCATTGCATTCACAACATCACAACAATCAATTACCAGACCCAAGCATGATGTCCTACTACTACACAACATCCAAACCATACATGATCACCAAAGATCCAAATATCATCCATGATTATCCAAAACATCCCATACAACTAATTCAACATGATTCATCACCTTAGAATTCATCCATGATCATACTAACATGCTCCTAATATCCCAAACATGTTCATATCATCATACATCAAACTTTACACAAATAAAGTTTCCCTTTTGGGAAAGAACATCCCAAAATCTATCAAACATCCAATGCATACATGAATTCAACATAATTATACCATCTCAAGCTCCATACAATATCTAGACATGATTAACATCACCTAAACACCATAATCTAACCATCTTCATAAACAAAAGTTTCTACTTTTGGCAAGCTATGAACCAACAACATGCATTCAAAGATTTCTAGCATTCATAACAACAATCTAGTGTCTATTCATCATCATGAACACATCCATAACATCAATTCATCACTAGATCATCATTACATGCAAAATAAAGTTACTATTATTAGTAAGTTATGAACATCAACACCAAATCACCAATTTCTTGCAAGATTCATGATTTCCTAACATTCATACACTTACTAATCATCTCACAATCATCAAACAACAATCATCCACACAAAATCATACAAAATTCGAACTAGGGTTTGTTTCATACACAAGATTCATGATCAATCCACTAAAAACATGTAATTCATACATAATCCACGTTAACTAACATGTAATCAACCTAACTAACATATAAACATCAACATTAGACATCAAATTCGACCCCATGAAGGCCAATTTCGAAATTAGGGTTCGGCTATGAAGAATCACACACAAAAACTCGAATAAACTAACCTTAACACGCGTTTTAACTTGCAATTAGTGATCCCTACGAGTTGTGTGCCTTGTAATCGATTGAAATTGGTGTTGTAGAGCTTGTTCTTGGCTGATTTTCGCAAGGGAGAGGTGGGAGAGGATGTTCACGGCCGATTGAGGGGTGGGGATTAGGGTTTGGGTGTTTTGTTTAGTTTTAATTTCCATATTTACCCTTTAGGCCCTTGTAATTTGTATTTTATAAAAACTAAGCTTTAAACTCTTTGTAAAGTGTTTTTAACTTAATAATGTAAAGATATAAACTAATGAAAATCATTATATATCTTATCTTTATAAAAACACAAGACATACGAATAAATAGGCATGTTTTCGCGTTACGCGATTAATTTTCTAATTAACATTTTAAAAACATGCAAACACATAAACATAACACAATAATCACATAATCAATTAGATTCTCATTAATTTAACATTATTCATTATTATTAGGTCACCAACGTTAAACGACAACTAGTGTGTGTTCACGACACGTGTATGCAAGACTTAACGAAACTAACGGAGTTTGGTAACGGAAATTTACCGGATGTCACACAAAAAGTATATATATAATGTGTATTTTATTTTATAAAAATGAACGGTTATGTTTTATGATGATTATTTATGTATCACAATTATATATAAAAGTTATTTACAATATGTCACAGGATAAATACATTTATATCTATATGATTATATATTATATAAGAAACAAATATTAGATATAAACATATATATTAATTGAGTATTAATATTTGAGTCACAAACAAGATGGATTTACCTATAAAATCATATATTTGGTAACACTAAATAATTATATATGTAAATATACATAATATATTTAAACATTATAATATTGTTTAGATATCGTTAAAGTTATATCTTTATTATATTGTAGAAAATATAAATAATTCAATGGAAGTATGTACAATTAGAATACTTTTATAAAATAGATATATGATATATATAAGTTTATGTAGGATGTCTATGAACAACGGAACAAAACTTGAGATATAACAATAATACTGTATATCTATGGTTTATACCATCTTGCTGTAGAATTTTATGTCACAATATACCTATGGATAAAATAAGTTAGGAACATGTATGAATTACTTGTATATGTACATTTAATCTGTTTATATACATGATTATATACATAACGTTCAGTATTGATTTAAATTTACTCTAAATAATATAGATAGAATATGTAGCACATAAAGAAATATAATGTATGTGTATAATATAATATATATTGATATATTATATAAATATGTTTGTTATTATATTTTAGTAGTGGTTTGTATATATTTATATACATTATAACAATTATATATGTATAAAATATACAACATGATTTACTAAGTTATGTACCGAGGATTTATGTACTATTTATAATGTTTATATATATGAATAGTTATAAATTTGTATATAGTATATACTTAGACATAACGTTAACCATTTTTAACCACTTGATACTTTATAATTTAAAATAAAGTTAAATATATTTATATACATTATTACTAATGTAAATATTATGATATTTGTAAGACCCTTAAATATTATCTTCTTATTCTAATAAAAGGGTAACTAGAGATGCCACATGGCAACATTACATTCACTCTTAACAAAATTTTCCCGCTTCTCTCTCCTATTAAATAACTCAATTAATTACTAATTATTATTTAATTTTATTTTTTGATTATAAGCTATTTTTAAAAAGATTAAGAAATAGATCTTTTTATTAATGTTTATTTCTAGAGAAATAAATTTTTATAAAAAGAAAATTTTCAACAACGTACACATACTTTTTTTAAAACATGAAATATTTTAAAAAGGACATTTTTTTAAATATGTTTTGTTTTGAAACGAAATGTTTGATTTATTTTTTAGTAGAAACAAAGAAAGTATAAAAATAAATTTTAAGAAGTTGATATCATTGTTTTATTACTTATAGTACTTACTCATACATAATTTAAATCACATATTATTTAATAATTAATAAATTTTATTATATTTAATATTTTATTTATTCAACCCGTGTAATACACGGGTTCACTAAAGCTAGTGTACTAATAAACACATACCAATAACAATTCCTTTACAATCTTTACTATATATAGAATATATATACATAAAAGTATTAACAATATCAAAGTAAATATTATGTAAATGTAAATTTATATGTCTAAATATATATGCATTTACTTTATATACAAATGTATATTTTACTATACCGTTTTGTACATATGCAATATAACACTACATAGTCATGGTATATGTTTTATAAACATTAACTTAACATTGTACAAATGATCAAATTATATTACCACTGATATAAGTAAATTTAACCTAGCTTTAACCAATGTTAAGTATCATTGTATATAGCTATGTGAAATTTGACAATGTTAAAATATACTTTCTTTAAAGTATACACATTATAAACAGTTTATTAGATACACAACATATTGTTAATACATATACGAATTGTTAAACAAATAACAATGAGTTGTATGTTATATACAACTTACATGTCACCGTTATAACACAATTCATATACCTAATAAGGTACATAAATTGAATTATATATAGTACAGTTGATAAAAATACTTTACATGTCTACGTCGTGTATCTAATAATATATGTATTATATTAATATTTTTGTATGACATATCATGGTTTAATTAGCAAATATCATTAATTTTTAATATTTTAGTGTTGATAGATAGATTAAACATTACTTAGACTAAAGAAGACATTTTATATGTAAGCACAATATGGCTAATTAGATATATAGGTGACGAATATGCATGGTTATGTCAATATTTACATATAAATCAGTCATATATCGAATGTTGCTGTTTATATACAATATATAACTGGATACATATAATACAATCTTTACGTGTGAATAAAGCCAATATAATTAAAACACGTAAAGATATGTATCAGAGCCCCTCATATAGCACGTGGAGTTATTGTATCTTTTCAATTCCACTAAGTTGTATATACCATGTACTCTTCAGCTTTATATAACTACATATTTATATATTACATACTAAAATTATATTAAACAATTATGCCATATTTCTGTTTTTACATGTTATACAACTCAAGTATCATGTTATACTATTTACATTCATATATTATATGTATAACATATATTTACGATTTAATATACCCTAAGTTATTTGTTGAGATATTTTGTATATATATACAATATATATATATATATGAGTATATATATACATAAATATGTTAAAGAACTTACGTCATATTAAGTTGTGTAAATATTGTTATAATTTTACCTCATACAAATCAACTTACTAGACAAACACAATTTAAATTTAATTTAGTTTTTACACATACATAATATTTTAAGTTATTAATATGTGTAAAAACATTTATGATAATTTAAAATTTTAACTAAAAGTTATTACAATAAGTTGTGTTATACTGTGACCATTTGTATAATATAAAACCATAGTTACTATATACTAAAGCTATACCTTATAGAATCTTGAGGCAAATCATACTTATCTAGTATTATATACTTTGAACTCCAATTCACAATCTCACCTTTACAATTTACATGTGTACAATTTCTTAGGTATGTATTTATAATACAAGGCTATATTACATTCTGTTGCTATTTATATACGTCTTCACCTATATAATTTAAATATGATAGGTATTATGTATCAATTTCTTGAACCTTTAACCTTAAGGCCTTAAAAGTAATTTCACCAATTTAACTACAAATAACTTTGTTATTTTACCCCACCCCCATGTGTTGAAAGAGTAATGATGTTGCTGATATCAGGAACTTCTAATGGTGTTTGATGTCATTCTCTGCTGGTATATGTATATATCATTTAAGTCAGAACACATTTATAAAGGATTCCTAAGAGTTTAATATATTGTATTTATCAAAGAACATTTAGTCTTGATGTAAATAATTAAATATTGTGATACATTTAAACATATAATATTAATATGAAAGATATATCATTCTATGTTTATCTCACCTTTTCTAGTAGATACAATCACATATATACAATATAACCATATGTTAACATACACCAATGCTGTTATCAGTTGATATGAAAGATACTATGAAGCACACTTTGAATTTGATAGTATTTTCAATTATTAGTGTTTTGTATTACTTATCATCAAGATTCAGAAACTCATCTAACCATCACGATTCATGAGTCTAAACACATAATGTTGGATTTTTCACACGTCCAGTTTTTGTAGGTTAAGTTTCTAGAGACACTAACTTTATAGTGTTCTTTGCCTTTAGTCTTAATTTGTTTATATTTATAAAATGAAATGAGTAGAAGAGTTTAGAAACTGCATTTGATTACTTTGAACAAGAGGGTAACTGTGCAGTTTTTGTTGAGGAACTTGCTCAGGTATGTAATCTTTGAAGTAGTTGAGTTTTGACAAGATCCAAACATTGAATTTGTATATACGAACAATATATGTAGAAGGCACATGGACCACAACCCTAAACACGAGATGCTTGGACTTAAACAACAATAATAGTTCTGACAGTCGGATACTGTTGAAGAAATAAATGTTAGACATTGGTTCGATTAAGAAAGAGATTAAAGAAATGAAACTTTGTGAACAAATTGATACGTGTCGTATTAACCTGTGACAACCCGAATTTTATGAGTACATAAAGTGGTTGTACACCGAACAATCCAGTTAGTCAGCTCCAGTTTCCTCTGAAAGTACTGGTGGTTTCCTTCAATTCTACTTTGTGATAGTAGAATTTATTGGGTGCCTGCTAAAGTTCACAACAAATGTTTTAACACTCAGAATTAGTTCGTATATACATCTAGTGGTTGCATTTTAAAACCTTTTAAAATGTTTGAGTAATTATTATTAATTATTGAATAATAATTAACAAGTCCGCCTTACTTATTGTATACTGCATATTGTTTGAGGCCCCAATACATTATATATATAGCTCATTTAAACCTTGTGTATTCATACCTTGAAGGTCTCCTAAATCACAGATGATTTAGGTAACACACAATTTGTCATTATGGGTGTATATACCAACGCTGAACATTCAATCAAACAACATTTCCAAGGATGATGTTTGAAACATTTTTTTGTATTATGATGTTTGAAAACACTACATGATAATTGTGGGTATTCCGTACAACAAATATTAGATGTTCAATATCCCAATATACATTACACTAAAATGTATATTACCTTTTATAATTATTTTAGTTAAGTACTATACATTAATATATTTTATAACACCGTAAAAATTATTTAAAGACATCATGATATTGGCCTATCATGATGACGTTATTCAATAGACACCCTTTAAAACATATTTGGTTCTACCAGTATACAATAAAGTATTCATAGAATCCACACTTGTTTTAAATATTCACTCAAATATTTAAATGAATAGTACTATTTTTCGGGGGTTTGTGTACAGACCTCAATATGACCTTACCGCATAAAGTATTATTAAATAACATATTGTTTAAATAACTCGATATACCAACCGAGATTGATGTGTTTGAGTGAATACTAGTGAGGATTACTAAATTGTACAATCTAACAGTATAAACCTCTCATACAGATTGTTACTACAATCTTCCTAGCACATCATGGTTTAACTGCAATCTTCCTAGCACATCATTAATTAACTGCAAAATTATACTCTCCTTTAGATTGCGATTGTAAGCCCGATACAACAAACACTTCATCAAGGGTAATGCAAACCATATTCCTCGAATTTCATCATCATCTTCTGTCGTAACTCACACCATACTCGAACACCATCATCCGGGCTTCAATTTTCGAAATTTACAAGGGGCTTTGCATCAAGGACATCACACGAAGTCATAATCTTGTTGCAGGTGACAACCGGATGGTTTGCTTTTCGTAACAACCAATCATTGTAGTTTAAAATTTGTTTTCATATGTTCGACTATTTAACGACAGTGCTACGATACCATGCCCAATTCAACAGTATGTGATACTTCTTCTTCAACACATAGCACTTCTTGTTGTCAAAGACTACCCTGAATCTTTTGTCATAGATCTGAGATACAGAAAGCAAGTTGTTTTGAAGTTGTTGAACGTAATTGACCTTGTCAAACTTGACTTTCTGGTTTCCCACTTTGCCTAGAGCCGTGATGTATCCTCCTTTATTTGCAACCCATATTACAATTCTAGTATGTATGGCTGTACTTACACATGTATATAAAATATTATTTACCTATTTATAGATCATTTATATTTATGCTTACTACACTTAACCTTGCTAAGTGTCGCGAAGGTGGTTTTGTTGTCATGGGATGTTGCCACATCGGACCGGATTTCTTTTTTTTTTTGGTATCTTTCACACTACTTCTGATTCATCCCTCACATTTCAAACCTGTCTTTAATAATACATTCACAGACTTCTATATGATCTCTGTGAATTTAAATGATCAAATATGTATTCTGGATATAATAAAATTAAAGAAAACATAAAGTTATGTTATTTTACGTATACACAATGCTTTAATTTTCCACTAGTGTTATAATATTGTAAACTATAATATCAAATGGTGATCTTGTGTAGATTTAGTATATGGTTATGTCTATATAAATATCAACATAAGATTATAATTATGTAGATTTTAATGCCCACATACAATTGGTATAACAATTGTATTTAGATATTTGACAAAAATGGTATATTACAATAGGTGTGAAAATGATTATAACTCAAATATAGAATTATTTACGTATATATGTTAAACTCATTCTAAACTGTAAGAATTTATAAATTTGAATATGTAAAGCACATATAAAACCTTTTATGTTTGTGCCATAAGAGATTAAGTTATAAACAATACATTAATCATACACACCTAAACAACAAAATATAATATATAACTTGAATTTTAATTGTTATTTAATATAACATATTATATTATATGCCTAATATGTGATTTACATACAAATCTAGACACATGTATATGATTTATGTATGTACTTTTAAAAACATTTATGATGCCTATAACCCTTATATATAAATATATAACTTTATATAAATTTCATACAGATACATTTGTATATAATACTAAATAATAATTCCAATTAAATACATATGATTTAGTCAAAGCTTAATTTGTTATGTCTATCTAAATGGAACTTATAAAGTTAGCAAAAGTATAATATTGTGTTATATGGTATCTATATGTTCATAGAAAATATAACATATTATAAGTATTATTATATATTTATTATATATACAATATAACCATATGTTATATTAAACATTGTTTTTTGAAGCAGAGATCCAAGCTGCACATAAGTATTATTATAGTTAATTTTGAATATAACTCAATAGTTGTCTATAATTCAAATTTTAACATATTGTTTAATGTCATTATTAATATATGTTGTTCGCATCCTATAATGAATATCATTATAGACAACTCAATTATCAATCATACACACGCATCACTTTAATGATGTACTTAATTAAATTACATCATTATAACAAATTTATTTGTAAACTCCTATATTGATATCAATATTTACACAATCAAAGGTCTAAAAGCACTAGAGACAAAACTAGCAGTTGCTCCAGTATCAAAGAGTACGGTAGCAGGATGGTTGTTTATAAGGAACGTACCATTAACCACATCGGGTTCCTTGCGAGCATCAGCTGGTCCCATCACAAATGCTCGTCCCTTAGGCTTGTTAGATCTCGCATCCTTGTCTCTTGCCAGCTTGGGGCACTTGTTCCTCATGTGCCCTGGGTCTCCACATTCATAGCACTGCTTACCCGGCGTGAATGTGCAATCCTTGATCAAGTGGCTGGTTCGCTTGCATCTGAAACAAGGCATTGGGTTGCACTCCCCTTGGTGGTGCAATTTGCACTTGTTGCAATAAGGGTTTGTGCCTACATACAACCTTCGTGCCCTTCCACCTTGATCTTCACGCCTCACACCTTCACCTGTCTTCCTGCTCGACCCACTGCTGCTACCCATCATCTTCTTGACGTCAACCCATTTTCTCTTTCTTTCTTTAGTTCTTCCCTGCTCTGTCCGTCCAGCCCTAATCAGGTCATCAGTTAGGCTGTTAGTGAGATTCACCGCGGATTGTAGGGTAGTAAGCCTGGAGGATCGGACCATTCCCCGAACCCTAGGATGTAACCCCCAAATAAATCGGGCTACACCTTTGGCTTCTGGTGTCACTAGATGGGGCACCAGTCTGGACAGTGCTAGGAATCGGTTGATGTACTCAGTGTAGTTTGGCCCTTTCATTTCTAGGCCTAAGAATTCAGATTCGGGCTTCTCCAGCTGGTTATTACTTGTTGATCATCAATTCTCTGAACTCGGCCCAACTCATACGACCTGCAGCATTTCTTCCTCGGGGCTGAATGATGGTTTTCCACCATTCCATCGCTGACCCCTTCAGAGATTGGGAGGCAAATCGTACCATGTGCTCCATCTTGCACTCGCTTATGTCTAAAACCGCCTCGATCTCGTCCATCCAGCGGTAAGTCTCGATAGCACCCTCAGTGCCATAGAAATCTTCGGGTTTGCAAGTCATAAACGTCTTATACGAGCACCCGGTCCGGATTTCATCAGTATCATCTTGACGATCTTCCCCGTTTCCGGTGGCATTGTCCCGATCCGTGTTGATCTGGGCAATGATGGTGGGTATGCCGTTAGCGATTTATTGCGCCATAATGTTTGCAATTCTCTCGTCATTCCCTAGGTTATTGTTTATTGGCGGGGTTGGTGGCTCATTTCCTTCTCGCCCAGGCTCCTCGCGGGGGCCTCTGCCGTTTCCTCTCCTACCCATACGGGCTCCTCGTCTTGGCGGCATTCTATTTTCAAGACAAGTAACTCATTTAGCATCACATAACAAGTTTCGATTATCCTAACACATTAATTACTCTAAGGGTCATGCCAACGGTCGCACAACATCATAGTATAAGAACAACATGACATAATAAATAGTTTCATTAAGCACGATTGTGGGGGTTCATTCCCGAGCAACCAAATTGTCTCCCTCAAGCTTGCGGAGTTACATACTCCATGTCAAATCACCCTGCAAGGTTAGTATCGGATAGCAATAGTTTCTCAAACAACCACAAGATCATCCATCATAGAGATTTAATACAAAATATATGTCATGGTTCACAACTTGGAAGGTACCGTTACCTCCATAAAAATAATAATAGTATCAGTAAATAATAGAAATTGTTTCCTTCAACTGTCTCAGAGACAGATAATCCCATTTTCCACCAAACTTTCATATCCATTTCTTTTTCAACCATCCCAGCCATCCTACATTCTTTTTTTTCTGCTCCTGCTCCAACCGTTATACCCCATTGGAGGCCATCATAGCCTGAAACTGGGCAGATTGTGAGGTCCGAGTGGCGTGCTGAATAGTCATCTCCTGACGACGGACGGTCCTCCATATCTCGTCTAGTGCAGTGTCAGAGGGACCTGCATCACTTGCCCGGTGACTAGACTGGGAGTAGCGGTCACCAGCCAGTACACTAGGGCCGTCATACATGCAGTGCCTAGGCGGCATGCTGTGCCTAGGCGGCATCCAGTGCTCGTCGAGTGGTTGGTGTCGAGGTGGATCAAATGGCTGCGGGGCTGGTATCGGTCTCCTGACCAGTGGAGGTGGAGGAGGAGGCATCCTAAAAGAGATTGAAGTTCCCGGCCTAAAGCTCTTCCGTGGGCGGGTAACATTCCGCGCACCCCTGTCCCCGATCGGAGGGAGAGGTGAGAAAGTGGGTGCAACGACATGCGGTGAGTTGGAGCGCGTTCGGCTCCTAGATAGGGATGTCGAAGTAGAGTCCTCCAATGGCTCCGAGTCATCCAACGTCGCAGATAGAAATCCAGGGTGTCCACACCTCCTGAGGTAAGCCTCGTATTCCGTCCGAGGAGTGATCTTCAAGCTGCTCCCGATAGAAGTAGTCTCGTGGGCTGGGTGAGTTGGTGCCTTACCTTTTCCTGCCATAGTCTCGGATAACCTGTAAAATCATCATGAGTAATTTGGTTTCTCATAGCTCATGGTAGTAAAAGTATAGGTAATAGTAGCAGTGCTTGTAGTACTGATAGCAGTAGAATCCGCAATCAATAGTATCAGTAATAGTATTAGAAATTAATGGTCTCGTCAGATGACAACAATAATTAAATAAAGTGGTTCTTTTAAATAAAACCCTTAGAGTACCCAAAGAAAACTTTAGAAATCATAAATTTCAAACAGAGAATGGTCCAAACACAACCTAAGGTCCATGCTGGAATTTACACATCCGGTAAATTCATGATTACGTTGATCAAGTGTAATCATCAATTTACCGAACCCGATCATCCCAACACTTCCATAAGGGTGGTCCTAAGGTATCAGGGTTGTAGCCTAGGGTCTACTATGGTATTCCCGACTTCTCTATAACCTTTGGCTCTGATACCAATCTGTCACACCCCGGGCCCAGGTAGGGTGAAACGTCACAGACTAGCAACAACATATGGCAGCGGAAACAAACCATCATAAGAGCACAAAGGGAGAGAACATCACATGGCATTCATAGTTTAAAATAATCCTGGGCTAGGAAGAGATTTAGCCAATAAATTAAATTGTATAACCAATATAATGACAAAATGTATAAGTTACAATAATTAAAAATTGTTAAGATAGATTTGAAAATCAGAAAAGCCAATGCCATGGTCACGGTGCTAGGTCAAAGTCTTCTACACAGCTAGACTCCACTCATGGATTACCTGAAACATGCTCAAAAGAAAATTGTGTCAACTAGAAAGTTGGTGAATTCAAGTGCTTAAAGTTTAAAAACAAAAGGATTCATTAGAATCCATTCTTTAATTAAAAGTCATAGTATCATTGTTGTGGGGATCACAATCAACCCTGCACTCAGCCCCGGCTGGCCTCTTCAATAATTATGTTACCGGTTAAATCCCCGTGTGGAGAACTGAGCCTCAAACCAGTGGATCGTACCTGCCGGATGGTCCACCATAGTATCTTATAAAACCTGTTACATGCCACAAACGATCTCGCAGGATCTCAGTGTGGTACCCATCCCGTTCATCACAGGAGGCACTATGTGTGGGGGATTACCCAAGTAGATCTACCCATATAGACAAGCGGTTCACAAAAGAATTAATGACTGTGATACAAGTATCAGCAGGTCTCAAACATAACCACAACATATAGCATCATAATATAGCACAGAAACAGTTTAGTTTAAACAGAGCATGCTTCATCCCAAAAGCAGTAATAAGAAGGGGAACACTTAAACTCACCTTAAAATTCAAGCAAATGGGTCACTGCGTGTACATGGAAAAGTCTCAAATCTAGCACCCTAAACAAAAGATTTAAGTGTTAATCCACTAATTCAAGGGTTATGGAGATGCATAAGTTGTGTCATGAGGTTAGAATCTTAATAGCATTTGAATTTCTAAGTCTTTTTGTAAAAAGTTTCCTTTTATAGAAAGTTTGGGTTTCATAGGAAAGAACATATGATTTGCTATGCTAAATCATTTATATAAGTTAATTTGAGTCGGTTAAGTGATTCCTTGTTCAAGGGGTCGGTTTATAGAAGTTAGGCAAAAATTTACAGTTTAGTCCTTCAAGTTTCAAAATTTACAATTTCAACCCCAAAGTTTGGTTTCTTGCATTTAATGTCTTTTATGCCCAAATGTTAGTGTCTTAGAGTTAGTTAACTGATTTTAAGTAAGTTTCTACCAAAATTTCATAATTTCACTCCGTTTCACAATTTTTCATGTTTCTCGTTACCGGTTACGGTAAAACCGAGGGTTTTTAATAGTTGAGTGTTGATTTCTAATTTAAAGGTCTTAGATTCATTAAATATCATTCTAATGACTTTATTTAAGGTTTTTAATCTGCTAGATATGCATTTCGAGCTCCATTTTGGTGCAAGACTACCTTTTAAGTTTTACCCGTTTAAACGTATTTTAACCGAATTTGACCCGTTAAAAGCTCGTTTGACCAATTTTTCAACTCTTTTAGATTTTATAGTACATAACTTACTGAAAACTTGGTTTCCATGGATTTTGGTGTTAGATCCTCATTTTTAAAATTTCTTCCAAACGTTACCCGGTTAAAACCTGTTTTTCACTAAAAATTTCTATTTAACCTATTCTTTGACCATTTAAATTGACAAATCCGACCCAAATACTTTGTTAACCCTTTTAGAGCCTGGAATTCTTTTTAAGATGGTTAAATCCATGTTTTATTGTTTTAAAGTTGTTTTTACAACTTTTCGGGTCCCCGAATGTGTCCAACTAGCTTACAAGTCTAAGATATTCATATTTTCAGCCTTTACATCCCATCACATAACCAACATCATCCAAAACTTACTGAAATACTATATCAATCTCACGGGTTCTGTAAGGCCCCGTTCCCGGGACGCTTACAGTTGGTCATTCATCGCACATAAAACATATAGTTACATTACATTAAGAAATCATTACAGCGGAAACATTCAAAAATGACATCACGTTTCATTATAATTACTTTTCCAAATAATACATCATTATCCGGTTACAAAATTCATGTTTGCATTACATCACAAAAGCTATATAATTGGATGCCATCCCAAAAGAGCCGAGTAGCCTTGCCGTGCCATCCTCAGCAATCATTTACCTGCCAACTGGAAAATGTAATAAAAGTCAGCGTTGCTGAGTGAGTTCTAGTTTTACAAAATAAATATACTTTACTTTCATTAAAAACCATTCCTTTATCATGCGATCATGCAACATACGTATACACAGATAATATCATTATTATCTTTCGTCATATTCGTTATCTTCCATTCTTTTCGTTCATTCTGTCTTCCGAGTCTTTTGCGACTACATGGTCGCTCACCTCAATGGCAATCTCAATGATTGCTCGCTATCCGAGTCTTTTGCACCCCTAAGGTTGCTCACCCCAATTGCCCATCACGATAGCAAGTTATCCGAGTCTTTTGCAACAACAAGGTTGCTCACCCCAAGGCAACATTACGATAGCACTTTACTCGAGTCTTTTGCAACGACGAGGTTGCTCACCTCATAGGCAATCTAAATGATTGCACTTCATCCGAGTCTTTTGCAACACAAAGTCGCTCACCCCAATATATATGCTTGCAAGCCTTTCTTTCGTTCATTCATCGTTCATTAATGCATGCATTCTTACTTCATGTTCCTCTTTCATTATCTTTCGCTTTACATTACATAATACTTCATTCATTCATTAACAGGACATGTAAAGCCACAAGAAAGATAAGCATACATCATAATAAGGAACATATCATACACATTCATCATCATCATACAGGGCAATATCATACATTCATAATATGCATAAACATGCAACATCCTCATCATCATGCCCTACGTGCTCTCTAAGGCCATAACCATCCTCTTACATGCTCTTACGGGTTACCTTACGTCAACACTTACATCTGCACCTTTCCCCGAAGGCCAGAAGTCAAACTACACATTCCTTCGAGTGCAACAGCCCTGTTCGGGCGTATGGACACTCTTCAGTCGCATGGCCTCCATGCGACTGAACATCGTGCGACTGGACTCATGCGGATGAACATCTATGCGAATGAACACCCAATCGTGCGTATGAATCTTGTGCGAATGGGATTACTGCGACTGGGCACCTATGCGACTAACCTCATGCGAATGGACTCATGCGACTAAGCATCTATGCGACTGAACTCTCAGTCGTACAACCCTCATGCGACTGGACTCCCAGTCGTGCGACTGAGTCCCAATCGTGCGAATGACCTTCAATCGCCCTCATTCGGCCGTATGGCCTTCATTCGGTCGCCTAGCCCTAGCTGATGCAGAATGGAGTTCATCCCGAACCCAATCTGCCATTTTCGGCCTCCAAGCTCATCCAAACCCATTCTAAGCCTAAATCAACCCTCCTGGACCTTAGGAATGCATACCATAACACCATACAAGCACACACAAGCCCGAAATCATACTCTAAACACATCATACACATCACACCCAAATGGGTCAAACGCACACACACACAAAAACGGGTTTTGCACATTTTCCAGCCCCAAAATCGGTTGAAAACAAGTAAAAGTGGGGTCCTAGAACTCACACAATCGAGCACAAAGACAAGAGCTTCGATTTGGCTTGCCACTCGACGGATTTGGACACCCGAATCACCCGAAACACCACTTTTCTCCCTTTTCTCCTCTTTCTCTCTTCTCTCTTCTTTGTGAGCTGAAAATATGAGAAGTGTGGGGAGAGTGGGCTGCCCTCTCCCTACACATATCACCACCTTCCCCAACTTTTCTTCGTTGGCGAGTTTGGTCCCTCGACTTTGAACTTTATTTCTTTTCTTTCTTCACCGGCTTCAAAATAATAAATTTCCGGGTGTTACAAGTCCACCCGCCTTAAATAGGTTTCGTCCCCGAAACCTGTTATTCTTCAAACAAACGTGGATAATGTTGTCTCATTTCTTCCTCAGTCTCCCACGTCGACTCGGATCCCTTCCTGTGCTTCCACTGTACACGCACAAGAGGAACCACTTTATTCCTTAGCCTTTTCTCCTTTCGGTCGATGATTGCCACTGGTTGCTCCACATAATTGAGCCGTTCATCTACCTCGATATCTTCCAATGGGACAATCATATCTTCATCTGCTAAGCACTTCCTTAGATGAGATACATGGAATGTCGGGTGAATTCCACTTAGCTCATCCGGTAACTCCAGTCTATAGGCCACCTCTCCTACTCGAGCAATAATTCGGAAAGGGCCTATATATCTTGGGCTCAACTTGCCCCGCTTTCGGAAGCGAATGATACCCTTCCAAGGTGAGACCTTCAACATAACCCGGTCACCCACCTGGAACTCAATCGGCCTGCGCCTTTTATCAGCATACGACTTCTGTCTGTCTTTGGCTGCCTTCATGAAGGCTTTGATCTTCTCAAGCTTCTCAGTCGTAGCCTCGATTACCTCGACGCTCCCCAATTCCTTCTGACCAATATCACCCCAACAAACGGGTGTTCTGCATCTCCTACCGTATAGCATCTCATATGGAGGCATACCAATGCTAGCATGATAACTGTTGTTGTATGAGAATTCAGCTAACGGTAAGTGGTCATCCCAACTTCCACCAAAATCAATCACACATGCCCGAAGCATGTCTTCCAACGTCTGAATGGTCCTTTCGGACTGACCATCAGTCTGGGGATGATAAGCCGTGCTAATATGTAACCTCGTCCCCATAGCGTCGTGGAACTTCTTCCAGAATTTAGATGTAAACCGGGTGTCGCGATCCGACACAATAGACACCGGCACACCATGACGAGTCACAATCTCTTTGATAAACAGATCAGCCAACCTCTCAGATGAATATGTCTCGCGGATCGGTAGGAAGTGAGCACTCTTCGTCAAACGATCAACTATCACCCATATGGCATCATACCCTTTCGGGGTACGCGGCAGCTTGGTAATGAAATCCATGGTGATGTGCTCCCACTTCCATTCCGGTATATCCAAAGGTTGTATCTTCCCATACGGCTTTTGATGCTCGGCCTTCACCTGTAAGCAAGTAAGGCACTTACTCACATACTCCACCACATCGCGCTTCATACCCGGCCACCAATAATCTTTCTTCATATCATGGTACATCTTCGTGGCACCAGGATGAATGGAGTACCGAGTCTTGTGAGCTTCATCCATAATCTTCACCCGTAGATCCCCAAAACGAGGAATCCACACACGATCAAATCGAGTTCTAACACCGAGCGTGTTTCCACCCAATTCTCCAACCAGACCTCTCATTCTTTCAGAGTTAAGATGATCTTCTTTCAATGCCTCATCTTGAAACCCTTTAACCTGCTTCATCACATCGGAGGTCATGATCAGCTGATACGCTTTCACCCGAATCGGCTCGGGCCTCTCTTTTCGGCTAAGAGCATCAGCCACCACGTTGGCCTTGCCCGGATGGTAGTGGATCTCACAATCATAATCCTTTATAAGTTCCAACCACCGCCTCTGCCTCATGTTCAAATCCTTTTGCTCAAAGAAGTACTTCAGACTCTTGTGGTCAGTGAATATGGTGCACTTCGTCCCGTAGAGGTAGTGCCTCCAAATCTTTAAAGCAAAGACCACGGCTGCCAGCTCCAAGTCATGAGTAGGATAATTGACCTCATGAACCTTCAACTGTCGGGATGCATAGGCTATAACCTTTCCTCTCTGCATCAACACACACCCCAACCCCGAGTAAGAAGCATCGGAATAAACCACCAAATCTTCACTTCCATCGGGTAATGACAGAACAGGAGCTTGAGTCAATCTCGCCTTCAGTTCTTCAAACGCCTTCTCTTGAGCTTGACCCCATACGAACTTCACATCTTTTCGGGTCAACTTAGTCAGTGGAGAAGCAATCTTAGAGAAGTCTTGGATGAATCTTCTATAGTAGCCCGCCAAACCCAAGAAGCTACGAATCTCGGATGGCGTCTTTGGTGACTTCCATTGCATAACCGCTTCCACCTTCGCCGGGTCCACCATTATCCCGTCGGGATTCACCACGTGACCCAAGAACTGAACTTCGCGCAACCAGAACGCGCACTTGGAGAATTTTGCATACAACTTCTCTCTTCTCAACGTCTCTAGAACCTCCCGAATGTGTCCGGCATGCTCTGCTTCGCTCCTCGAGTAAATCAGGATATCATCAATAAACACAATCACTGATTTATCCAACATAGGCCGACACACACGGTTCATCAATCCATAAAAGCAGCTGGCGCGTTGGTCAAGCCAAAGGACATGACAAGAAACTCGTAGTGACCATAGCGCGTACGGAAAGCTGTTTTAGGAATATCTTGCTCCTTCACCTTCAACTGATGGTAACCAGATCGAAGATCTATTCTCGAAAACCAACTGGCACCCTGAAGCTGATCGAACAAATCATCTATCCTCGGTAAGGGGTATCGGTTCTTCACTGTCAACTTGTTCAGCTCGCGGTAGTCGATGCACATCCTCATACTACCGTCCTTCTTCTTTACAAACAGGACCGGAGCACCCCAAGGAGAGATACTCGGTCTAATGAACCCCTTATCAAGTAGCTCTTGCAACTGCTCCATCAATTTTTTCATCTCGTCGGAGCCAACCGATACGGTGCCTTGGCGACAGGTTGGGTACCCGGTATCAGATCAATCTGAAACTCGATCTCTCTGTCAGGTGGCACTCCTGATAAGTCTTCTGGAAACACATCTGGAAAGTCACACACAACCGGTACATCAGCTAGTTGTGGTGTTGGCGTATCCACATCCTTTACATAGGCCAAGTAGGCACTACATCCACGCCTCATACACTTTCCCGCTACCGCCATCGAGATCACCCTTGGAATCGTAGTAACCCGATCACCATACACTGTCACTGAACTACCGTCGGGCGCCAACAACCGAATCATCTTCTTGCGACACACAATGTTCGCCTTGAAGTCCGCTAACCAATCCATCCCAAGAACCAAATCAAAACCACCTAAGGTCATCACAAACGGTCTAACAGGAAACTTATGACCCTCGAGCTCCACATCACAATTCTCTATCATCTCAGAAATCCTGGTAGACTTACCTATGGCAGTTTCTACATCGAAGGGCGCATCAACACATCTACTACTAACAGGCAGCTTAGCACAGAAAGCAGCAGAATTAAAACTCTTACTAGCACCCGAATCAAATAACACAGAAGCTAAAGTTTGGTTCACCAAAAACGTACCGGACACGACGTCAGGGTCCGTTCTAGCTTCCTCCTGTGTCATGGTGAATGCCCTGGCGCTTGCCCTCGGTCCATCACCTCCCGTCCTCTTTGCCCCTGAACTCTCAGCCCTAGGCTTCTTACAATCTTTGAGCACGTGACCCTCTTCACCACAGTTAAAGCATCGGACCGCACGACAGTCCTTTGCCATGTGCCCCGCCTTTCCACACCTGAAGCACAAGTTCGACCCAAACCTGCACTCCCCACTATGCTCCCGTCCACATTTACCACACCTTCTCGATCCCGCACCTGACATAACCACACGGCGATCATCCACCCGTGCCTTCTTATTACCCATCGAGGCATTGCCCCGACCAAATCTCTTCCCCTGCCAGCCTCGTTCACCACCGCTCTTTCTGCCACCATCAGTCACCACCACCGCTCTTTCATCATACAATCTTCCCGCCAAATCTACCGCCGACCTAAACGTGCTCGGCCGGGCGGCGATCATGTGCCTGCGAATATCCGCCGGCAAACCCTGTATATACCTCTTGATCTTTCGGGACAGAGGCGTCACTTGATCCGGCACCAGACGTGCCATCTCGTTGAACTTCGTGGTGTACTGTTGGTGTGTCATGGTTCCCGCCTCCAGTTGCAGAAACTCCCTTTCAACCTTATCCATTTCCCGGTGAGGACAAAACTCCTCGATCACCATCTTCTTCAGTTCGGGCCACCTCATTCTCCCGATCGCCCGATTACCCTCTGCTTGGACAATGTTGTCCCACCAGCATAGTGCCGAGTCCACAAAGGAGTGGGTGGCAAACTTTACTTTCTGATCTTCTCGGCACTCGCTGATGTCGAGAACAGCCTCCATTTCTCTCACCCATCGGTGAGCAGCAGCAGCATTACCGTTACCATCAAAAGTAGGGGGCTTGCATCGCATAAACACCCCGTAGTTGCAGCCTCGTGCCACCTCCCGCACAGGCTCCTCTTCCTCTTCCTCCTCATTGTCGGAGAAAATCGTTTCAGGCTCCGGTTGCTCCCCCGAGGCCCGGTTTCTCTCCTTCCTTTCCCCTTCCTTCACAGCCTTGATGACTTCGGTCACCACAGACGGTAAGATTGTCTGCATGACCTGATGTACTTCCTCAACAACAGCCTCCTTTACCGAGGCCCTCAAGTTCGCACTCTCATCCCCAGCTTCTGGATGAGGGGTCTCAGGTTCTGCAGGAACCTCTTTCTCAACTCTAGGCCTTCCTCTTTTAGGGCGTGGTTCAGCAACAGGGCCATCACGGCCTCCACCCCTAGAAGCTCTAGAAGATCTACCACCAGCCATTCGCTACCACACTGAAAGATTCAAACACCAACACGATCATTCAAGGAAACAACTCAGTTTATGTCAAGTATAGTAAGTCCCTAATTACAGTGGCCAGTTGTGATTAGCCACTTACTGTACTCTTCATACCCCAAGTATTACCTGTCCTGACTACACTAGTGTTCAAATCTACATACAACACATAACATATACCATGCGCACATAAACCGGTTAACTTTAAGAAAATACCTGATGGCACGCAGCTACTCAGTTTGGCATCCCATTCCCCATTCGTCCCATTCTCAGTTTAAGTTAAGGTTTATTTTGAAAATTTACCCATTTCACTTAAACTTTGGCTCTGATACCAACTTGTAAGGCCCCGTTCCCGGGACGCTTACAGTTGGTCATTCATCGCACATAAAACATATAGTTACATTACATTAAGAAATCATTACAGCGGAAACATTCAAAAATGACATCACGTTTCATTATAATTACTTTTGCCAAATAATACATCATTATCCGGTTACAAAATTCATGTTTGCATTACATCACAAAAGCTATATAATTGGATGCCATCCCAAAAGAGCCGAGTAGCCTTGCCGTGCCATCCTCAGCAATCATTTACCTGCCAACTGGAAAATGTAATAAAAGTCAGCGTTGCTGAGTGAGTTCTAGTTTTACAAAATAAATATACTTTACTTTCATTAAAAACCATTCCTTTATCATGCGATCATGCAACATACGTATACACAGATAATATCATTATTATCTTTCGTCATATTCGTTATCTTCCATTCTTTTCGTTCATTCTGTCTTCCGAGTCTTTTGCGACTACATGGTCGCTCACCTCAATGGCAATCTCAATGATTGCTCGCTATCCGAGTCTTTTGCACCCCTAAGGTTGCTCACCCCAATTGCCCATCACGATAGCAAGTTATCCGAGTCTTTTGCAACAACAAGGTTGCTCACCCCAAGGCAACATTACGATAGCACTTTACTCGAGTCTTTTGCAACGACAAGGTTGCTCACCTCATAGGCAATCTAAATGATTGCACTTCATCCGGGTCTTTTGCAACACAAAGTCGCTCACCCCAATATATATGCTTGCAAGCCTTTCTTTCGTTCATTCATCGTTCATTAATGCATGCATTCTTACTTCATGTTCCTCTTTCATTATCTTTCGCTTTACATTACATAATACTTCATTCATTCATTAACAGGACATGTAAAGCCACAAGAAAGATAAGCATACATCATAATAAGGAACATATCATACACATTCATCATCATCATACAGGGCAATATCATACATTCATAATATGCATAAACATGCAACATCCTCATCATCATGCCCTACGTGCTCTCTAAGGCCATAACCATCCTCTTACATGCTCTTACGGGTTACCTTACGTCAACACTTACATCTGCACCTTTCCCCGAAGGCCAGAAGTCAAACTACACATTCCTTCGAGTGCAACAGCCCTGTTCGGGCGTATGGACACTCTTCAGTCGCATGGCCTCCATGCGACTGAACATCGTGCGACTGGACTCATACGGATGAACATCTATGCGAATGAACACCCAGTCGTGCGTATGAACCTTGTGCGAATGGGATTACTGCGACTGGGCACCTATGCGACTAACCTCATGCGAATGGACTCATGCGACTAAGCATCTATGCGACTGAACTCTCAGTCGTACAACCCTCATGCGACTGGACTCCCAGTCGTGCGACTGAGTCCCAATCGTGCGAATGACCTTCAATCGCCCTCATTCGGCCGTATGGCCTTCATTCGGTCGCCTAGCCCTAGCTGATGCAGAATGGAGTTCATCCCGAACCCAATCTGCCATTTTCGGCCTCCAAGCTCATCCAAACCCATTCTAAGCCTAAATCAACCCTCCTGGACCTTAGGAATGCATACCATAACACCATACAAGCACACACAAGCCCGAAATCATACTCTAAACACATCATACACATCACACCCAAATGGGTCAAACGCACACACACACAAAAACGGGTTTTGCACATTTTCCAGCCCCAAAATCGGTTGAAAACAAGTAAAAGTGGGGTCCTAGAACTCACACAATCGAGCACAAAGACAAGAGCTTCGATTTGGCTTGCCACTCGACGGATTTGGACACCCGAATCACCCGAAACACCACTTTTCTCCCTTTTCTCCTCTTTCTCTCTTCTCTCTTCTTTGTGAGCTGAAAATATGAGAAGTGTGGGGAGAGTGGGCTGCCCTCTCCCTACACATATCACCACCTTCCCCAACTTTTCTTCGTTGGCGAGTTTGGTCCCTCGACTTTGAACTTTATTTCTTTTCTTTCTTCACCGGCTTCAAAATAATAAATTTCCGGGTGTTACAGGTTCAACAAACAAACCATGAACAAGATGGAAACTACAAGATTACACCATTTTCATCCATTACACTTGTGTTAAACGTTATAGTTTGTGATTAAACATTAACCAAACCTTTGGTAACTTTGAAATAAGTTTATTAGAAGATTAAAAGACCCATTTTGAGCAGGTTACATGATTCGTTTTGAAGGGTTACAAGTTGTGCAAGTTGGATGGTGTAAATACACCCAAAAAGAGGGTTTTCTAGGTGTAAACCGTGTTACACCTATAGAATGACATGCTTTACGAGTATGATACCTTCAAGGACGTGAAAACCTCCTTATGAACGAAGTTGTAGCAGCAAGTTTCTGTTAGATATGAGAATGGTAAGGTTTTGAATGAAAACGAAGTCAAACACATGAAATAACCAAAATCGTGCGACATGAAGCTTACACTCGATGTAACTCCCGGTTTGGAGCGTGTAGTTGGTCGAGGACGGCTTGGAACTCCTTGGACAAGGCTGGATAATCTTGAGTAAGGCTGGAGAAGACCGAACTCAGCAAGAATCGTGCACCCAAGGCTCCCAAACTTCACCTTTTGCGGTTCTTGAGTTTGGCCGAGGGCGTGGTGTGTGTTTCTTCGAATGTGGCAGGGATTAGAGAGGATATTTGAGTGTGAGTGTGTGTGTTTCGGTTATGGAGGCCAAGAGGGAGATAGAGGAAGGATTATGAGAGAAGTGTGAGTTGATGGGTGAGTGGAATTAAATGAAATGGTAGTGGGGAAGAGGAGGGTGAGTGGTGAGTGGTGGAGGAGGGTGGTGTCACATGGGGCGGCCGATTGTGGCATTGTATAAGTGTAATTATGTAGTATTGGGTAGTAAAACACATATTACAGAAGAGAGAATACTAAAACACAGATGCGACTGAGCCATGAGGAAAAACAGTCAATTAAGACAAGAGTACTAAAACACATAATACATAAGAGAGAATAGTATCAATAGTAATAGTAATAAAATTAGTAGAATCAGAAAAGATGCATGTTGGCAAGGTAAGAATTATGACCTAGAGGTCGGTTGTTACATTCTCCCACCGTTTAAGAAATTTCATCCTGAAATTTTAGCTTCATTCAGATTCGGTACGGGTGGGCTTGAAGAGATACGGGTAACTCTTCCTCATTTCGTCTTCTCGCTCCCAAGTGAAATCAGGTCCTCGCCTAGAATTCCATCTTACTTTGACTTTGGGTATGTGACTTCGTCTTAGTTTCATGACCAGCCGGTCAGTGATCCCTACGCGTTCTTCTATGAAGTTCAACTTATCGGTTACCCTAACTTCCTTCATTGGTATCTCCAATGTCTTGTCTACCAGGCACTTCTTAAGGTTCGACACATGGAAGGTGTCATGGATGTAACTTAACTCCTGCGGTAGCTTTAACTTATATGCCACGAGTCAACTCTCGCTAGTATCTCGAATGGTCCAATGTATCTCGGGCTTAGCTTTCCTCTTTTTCCAAATCTCACGGTGCCCTTCCATGGTGCCACTTTCAACATTACCTTATCACCCACTTGAAACTCTAAAGGTTTTCGCCTTCTATCAGCGTATTTCTTTTGATGATCCCTGGCTGCTCTCAAATGCTCCTTAATTTTGAATATCTTTTCGGTGGTTTCCCACACGATGTCGGGTCCCATTACTTGGCTGTCACCAATCTCATTCCAACTCAATGGTGATCGGCATTTTCTACCATATAGGGCCTCATACGGAGCTGCCTTTATACTTGCGTGGTAGCTATTATTATAGGAGAACTCTATCAAAGGAAGATGGTTGTCCCAGTTCCCACCAAAGTCAATCACCCAAGCTCTTAGCATATCTTCCAGGGTCTGAATAGTTCTTTCGCTCTGGCCATCGGTTTGCGGGTGATATGCAGTGCTTAAGTCTAAACGAGTTCCCAAATCTTGCTGGAGTGATCTCTAGAAAGATGAAGTGAAACGACTATCACAGTCAGAGATGATTGACAAGGGTACACCATGCGTGGTCACTATTTCGTCAATATACAATTGAGCCAGTTTCGTTAGGTCGTAGTCTTCCCTAATTGGCAAGAAATGAGCTGATTTGGTCAGCCTGTCCCTTATTATCCAAATGGCATCATGACCCTTAAAAGTTTTGGGTAGCTTTTTGACGAAATCCATGGTGACGTTATCCCACTTCCACTTCGGGATTTCAGGTTGTTGCAACGTCCCTGGCGGTTTCTGGTTTTCAGCCTTTACCATGGCACACGTCAAACACTTGCTCACGTAAATTGCAATGGATTTCTTGATTCCAGGCCACCAGAAAAGGGCCTTTAGATCATGGTACATCTTGTCACTTCCGGGGTGAACCGAGTACCTAGACTTATGGGCTTCGTTGAGGATTACCTCTCTAATTCCCCCATGCTTTGGTACCCATGTTCTCCCTTCACATTTATATTTACCATCGTCATTCAGCTCAAATCTCTTCTCCATTCCTGTTAACATTTCCCCTGCTAACTTGTCTTCCTTTAGAGCCTCGCCTTGTGCTTCTTTCAGTCTTTGCAGTAAGGTCTGCGTACACACTCATTCTCAAGGCACGTAAGGGCAAGGGTTTCTCCCTATCTTTCCGGCTCAAGGCATCGACCACTACATTGGCCTTACCAGGATGGTAGCGTATCTCACATTCGTAGTCATTCAATAACTCAACCCACCTTCGTTGACGCATGTTCAACATCTTTTGGTCCAGAATATGTTGCAAACTTCTATGGTCAGTGTAAATAATGCACTTCTTGCCATAAAGATAATGCCTCCACATTTTGAGTGCAAACACCACGGCACCCAATTCTAGATCATGGGTTGTGTAGTTCTTCTCATGATCGTTTAGTAGTCTTGAGCCATAGGCGATTACCTTGTTGCGTTGCATTAGCACACATCCTAGCCTTTGGCGCGAAGCGTCACAATAGACCATGAAATCCTCAATTCTTTCTGGGAGAGCGAGGATAGGTGCACTACACAGCTTCTCCTTGAGCGTTTCAAATGCTTTTGACGAAAGGCTTTGCCTTTGGTTGCTTATGCATCTAATAGTCATGACACTGGGTCTTCCATGAAATGTTTACATGCTTGTTTGTTGAACCATCATACTTTTGCTTAGATATAGCGGTGTGGTGCGATTGTAAGCCCGATATCACAGTACATCACGAGTGCACCCTACGGTCATTTTGCAGCCTTTACTGACTTTGCAGCTCTTGATGAAGTGTTTGTAGGTCTGGGGCTTGTCGATACTATCTTAGACATAGAGTTAAAAGATTGATAATTAAGGACCTTGAAGATTCAAAGCTTATGAAAGAAAATATATAATCCACGTCAAAATGTGTTTATGTAAATATCTCATACTGTCAACACAAGATCGTGTTTTAATACACGAAGGTCAAACATATTCAACCCAAGATCTTACATTCAAAGCTAACTCTTAAGTGGTATATTCCCAGAAATGGATGGTTTTGGTAAATCTAGGGTGGCTCGATATACCAACCCAGCAGTTTCAGTGTTATCATGGTGTTGGTACTGAGTCAAATCATTTGCCTAGCATTAGTTCCATTTAAGAATACGAGATGGGGATATGTGTAAAATGTAGATGATGAAGTGTTTGTAGGTCTTGAGTTAACGTGCATTTACAATCTAATAAAACAAACTTTGTGACAACAGATGGAGTTCCGAAGATATGATTTTATAGTTACTTCATTTAATATGGGGATATGTGTAAATCTCCTTAAATGCATAGCAACAAGTAAATGCAAGCACAAATGATTGGTTTCGATTAACCTGTTTTTCATTTAATATTTAGTTAATATTAATTATTAAATATTAATACAAGAATAGTACGGTTTCGCGTTTAGGACTCGGTTACGATGCCGGTTATTGGTATTTCCCCTATCCAACGCAAGGACATTCATACACAAACTCACGCTTGTAACGAAAAATACAATTATTATTGCGTATACACGACCGTACATATAAATACTCTTAAAATATTTTAGTTATGTGACCATTATAATTAATATAATACGCAATAATTAAATAATACACAATCCACACCTATAGTATCTATATTGCACACACATATATTATACCATATATGTCATTCACACACATTGTATGCAGATAATGCACATGCATACATACATAGCTAAATTTATATATAATAACTCAAACAAATACAACCCTATATACACAACCAAAATGTCACATATATCCCTCATACATGTCTAGGCTACACATGGACCACAACCCACCTACCTGAGTCAACATACCACATACATACATGCATACATGACTGCCTACATCCTAAGCATCACTAACATATCCATGTCCATTATGCATGCAACCATCAAACCCTCCCTCACTAAAACATAATATACATGCATATATATATACGATCATCCTTACATACCCGAACACATACAACATAAATACAGACACTCACACACCATTATCAGAACACAAACATAATATCCAAAACATGCATATTAAACCCATAAACACCCCCGAACCCAAGCCTAGGCCACATGGCCAACCCGAACCATGAACCCCAAGCACACGGAACACATGAAAACACATCATGAACACCCATAAAGAAGACACCCGAGAAGCCACTAACCCACAAACAAGTCGTCGGGAACCAACAGAATTACTCACATGCACCAATTAATGAAGAACCGAAACCCTATTTTATCCCAATACCATAACCACTCACACCCGGATGCCCAACAACACCACTTTACGATCGGTTGAGCCAACACACATGAAGTACCAACACACACATAAACTGAACACACACCCAGACAAAGCACACCATACCCACACCTGCGGTCACCCCTACCATGTTACCAAGATTACTAGCACCACCAAAGCCAGACCCACACACACACGATCTACACCCACACACACCATTCCCAATCCAAAACCCAAATCCGCAAACAACAACCAAGAACGAAACCGTAATTGAAACTGATTGTCCGAAACTAGCGAAAGAACTTACCGTACATGCAGACGAGGGGCTGCGATTTATAACAGTATGTCGTCGGAGCTGGGAAAAGATCACCGAGTGATGCAGAGGGGAATTCGCGGTTGAAGAAGCTGTCGAGGGTGAGGATTAGGGGTACCGAATGGAGGGTGTCGATAGGGGGTTTAGATTTAGTATATTTTGATTAGTAATTTACACATTAGCCCCTCCAACTCAACATGATTTTCAATTCCTACTTTTAATTAGTTTAACTAAACTTTAAGAGTTAGTATTAATAATGTTAATAATAATGACAAATAATCTAGATACAAAACGGTTGAGTTACGATGTTAACCTTAAAACCCCGGGTGTCACAAGGTGTCCTTCTATTTCTTTATGGGTAGAATTCTTATACGTGTAGAAAACAAGATTGTATCTTGGTGAGGAACATATCTGGTCCATCACTAAGGTTCAACAATGAGAGCCACTAGGTCCCCTTCTTTTTGCCCTTGTTTTGCACCTGCTTATGCATCAGATTAAAGACAATTGTTAGCTTCTTCTTCATGCTTGGTATCTTGATGATGGGACTATCATTGGAGATTCGAGGGAGGTAGCTAGGGTGTTGGACATCATTATGATATCCGGTCCAACATTGGGTCTTGAACTGAATATAAAGAGAACTAATCTTTTTTGGCCTTCCTGTGATGGTGGGAAGCTTCATGACAGTTTATTCCTACCGATATCGGGAGGCCATTCTTGGGTGTGAAACTTCTTGGGGGAGGCATTAGGAGAGATGCGAATTTTATTAGTGGTTTGGCAAAGAAGAGAGCTACTAATGCTATTGACCTAGTGTGTCTTCTTCCAAAACTAGGTGACCCGCAAAGTGAGCTTCTCATGCTACGATCTTGTATGGGTATTGCCAAACTTTTCTTTGGCTTGAGGATGTGTCAAGCTATACACATGATGAATGCAACATTGTTTTCTTATATAGATTATATGGGGCGATTAAAGACTTGGTGGTTTGTGGAGGTCTGCACACCTAAGTTTAGGTTCTATTGATTGTGACATCCGTCACCTTAAGTTCCGCCAATTAACGTGGTTTTCCGTTAATTATTCCTTGATCGATCATTCCTCATCTTTATTAACTTTTATGTGGATATCATGCTTGCTTTATCATCGTTGTGCTTGTGCTTTCATTGTGAATGTGTTAACCTTAAAAACTATTTAAAACTCTCTTCATCGTAACCGCCAAATACCTCATTTTTATATAAAAATTAACGTCACCAGTAAAAGCATTTTAAGCTATAGAAATCATTAAATGCATTTTTATAATTAATATAATTACCCTAACAAAGTCGTTTTTCAACCGAAACAAATTTGGGAAACTCGAGGGTTAAGTGCATTGACTAAACTTGACATTTTGCAAACTTGGGCTGGGTATATAAACCCATTTCCCAGCCCTAATCACTCATCTTCATCTTCTTCATCTTCTTCATTTTCTCTACACTATCTTCTTCATCTTAGCACCAAATCCGACCCGCTTGGTCTCGTTTTTGTCGTCTAGACTTCATCTACAGCCTAGTCTACTCTATTCTAGCAGGTAGACGACCTTGGTTGTCCCTTTTCTTGCTTATTCACGGCTGTCCAAACTAGGGTTTCGGGTGTTCGGGTTCAACCCGAACACATGAGGTCGTGTGGGTGCGTGTGAGGTCTTTCTGCTTGTGTTTCTTGTTTGTGCATGTGTGTAGTGTGTTTCTGGAAGTCCTTGTTGTGTAAAACTCGTGTTTTGAGCAGCCGAAGGCTGCTCAGCCCGACCACAGTCGCGATTTTGCTGTCCAGGCGACTGGGTCTATCATGCGATTGAGTCGTGCGACTGGGTGAGTCGTGCGACTAAGCCATGCGTCTGAGTCAATCGTGCGACTGAGTTGTGCGACTGGGTATGTCGTGCGACTGAGTCGTGCGACTGTGTGTATGTGTGCGAATGAGTCAGGTGACCGACTGAATGTATGCGATTGTGCGTGTTTCGCACGACTGGAGTCCAATCGCACGAATGAAGGTTCAATCGTACGAAAGTAGCTGATTCGCACGATTGAAGGTTGATTCGTGCGTATGGAGGTTGAGTCGTGCGATTGGGTGTGGTGTGGTACGACTGAATGCCAGTCATACGAATGAAGGCTCAATCGTACGAATGAAGCTGATTCGCACGATTGAGGGTTGATTCGTGCGTATGGAGGTTGAGTCGTGCGTCTGGTCCTGTCGTACGACTGTAATTGTTGTGTGTGATTTCCTTCTTGTGCGTGGTGTGTGTAGGTCGTGTGATGTTGAGGTAACATTAACACAGTTGCCATTGTTTGGCCACAAAGATTAAAGTCAACGCTAAAAAGGCCACAAATACTATTCAAATCACATCAATCTAACGTTTTACAATTATCAACTGACTTATAACTATTGATATTTAACTAATACTTCTTCAATAACAATAAAACTTTTATTCAAATATCATCAGCAATGGCGACAATGTCTAGTACTTAGATCTACATAAGATTTAGTACGTGTGTCAGTTTGTATGTGTGTTACACGCGACCCAGCCGATACAATCTGAACCGACCGATCATTATTATGCGCTTATTTCATATCATTAATGCTTAACGATAACCGTCAATAGGTGTTTGACCGTTCATTTGCATTCAACATTTAGATACATTGATCTTACATACTTACCACTTAACAAGTGAGTTTCGTGGCCCCTTTTACGCTTATACAATATTTCAATCATTTACAACTTGGGGAAAAAGTATGCTCACTCATTTTCAATGCTGTACAACTTACTTACATTTTACATACAAGGAATCAACGTGATACTGTTTTACAAGTACTTATCTGATACATGCTTGGGTCTGCTATGTGGTTCTATCTTTGCAACTATTTAATTCTAGTGTGGGAACCGACGGTTAGGTATTGGTAGTACTACTGGGTTGACACCCCCACCCTTGTTCGATGGTATACTAGTTTGCAGGATCGGGTTTGTCACTTAAACACTTGTATTTCTCTCAAACTCACTTATGGAAACACTCAAATCAGATGTAGTAATGTCTTTTACAAGAGTTGATAATAATATAATAAGTAGCAAAGGAACAAGCAGAAATATATTTTCAAGGCACTTGTATATATTACTTCTCAACTCAAGATATTACAAGACTTACAAGCATAAAACAAGAGTTACAATGAGAAACTACATATACTAGATCCTACAGCCGGATATACTTTGATACCAGCTGGAAACCTAAGACTAAAACATATACTACAATGCTAAAGTTAAGGTATCTTAGATAAAGTATTATCTAAGATATGGTAGTCATGACATGTCCATGACTTACCTTTTGTCACCAACTAAAGATGGCAATTGTACTAACATAAAAAGGTAAACAGTGGATTAAAGTATGGTCAACTACATGGCTTTTGAGAAAACGCCATGCAGTATCTCAGAGATTTGCAGCGGAGTGTCAGAGAGGCCATACTTATGTCCACTGGATAATAGAAGTGTCTTCTGAAGGTTAACTAGCTTTGGAAGAACTTGTTCTTCCGAAGCCACTTATACTTCGGAAGAGGCTTCTATGCTTCCGAGGCTTTGAGAACTTCTTGTACTTCGGAAGTTGACTTCAGATCTTTCTCTCTAAGTCTTGATCTTTGGAAGTAGGTTCTTTTATCTTCGGAAGTTGGAGTTTTCCTTCGGAAGTGTTTTACACCTAGTCTTCGGAAGAGCTCCTTCTTCCTTCGGAAGTTCCATACTTAGCTTCGGAAGTCCTTTGTCTGTTGTACCAAAATCTTCTAAGTGACTTGGTTTTGGTTGAACAGCCTTTCTAGATCCAACATAGTTGGTACCATCAGTGGCAAGGAACGGGCCCTTGGGTGAATATATGCCGACAATATCTTTGTGTACGTCGCTAGGTTTGGTTGCAAAGCTCATTGTCATGTGATTTTACTTGTTTATATAACTGTATTCATGGTATTCCACAACGCTTACTATATACAGCATCACTTACTTATTTATTACTTAAACCTGCGAGCTCACCAACAATTATGTTGACCGTTTTGAGCATATCTTTTCAGGTGATCATGCAAATTGAGGAAATCTAGGTGTGCTGCCTTAGTGGAGACCCTAGGATGCATTTTTGGGACTAAGCATGTTTTGACAAACAATTATTTGGAACAATGTTGTAGTCTGTGTAAATAATTACAATCTTTTGACACTTGTTCCCGGGTTGTGGGAATTTACATTACAATTTCATCTTTATGTGATTATGTGAATCGTTTATCATGTTTATGCTTATGGCTATGTTGTCGTGAATATTGACTAAACACGACACAAGTCCCCTTGTTGTCGGGTGTCGTCATGACACGCTTGTCATCATTTATTATATTGCATCTCTATCGCTTACCATGTGTTATGACGATCCTGATCTCGTTACATCCTCGTGTTTTCGCTTTTAGCGGGGGTGTGACAGATTGGTATCAAAGCCACTGGTTATAGAGAATTAGGCAATACGCTTGAGCTAGACTATAACCTAGGAACCTTCATGTAGATTTGCATGCTAGGATTTTGTATGCATATTATATCTCGTGTATGTGTTCCTCGTTGCTTGATTCGTTCATTATCTGTTATGTGATCTTTCCACCCTATGAGAGAGCCCTTGTGCTCACTCTTTTATGGGATGCTTCTATTGGATCTTCCGTTCCCTCTGCGCGTCGAGTTGGTTTATCAAATCCGGGTATTAAACCCGAAGAGATCTTCACAGATCATGCTATTGCGCTTGACGTTGGACATTGAGATTAACCCTGAGGAGGCCATGTCTGAAACCTCGAAAGAGGAGGAAATAGACAACCTCCGCTAGACTAAACGTGCTTATATATATGGATTTACAACTGTTATGATGGACTATTGTTGAGACATTACCAATTCATGGTGTGAGAACTACACGACTTGCATGCAATGTGTGATGACAATAAGTGTGATATTAACTTGGGAATACTGGACTTGATGAGTGTTATGGATAATACACTTTGAAATGATTTAAACTTACATATTTACTATTTCTATGATTAGAAAATGCCGCCTTGAAGAGTCACCCGCAGCAATAATGGCGGGAGTGAAGCCCCAAGGGGCAGAGGCAGAGGCAGAGCACCAAGGACATGATGGTCCTGCCAGTAACAATCAGGAAACGGGAAACTCTGATATGGCAGCCCTAATCGCTCAACAGTTGGCCGCACTGATTCCTACTATCGTGGCCCAAGTGAGCGATGCACTCCAGCAACACCACCCTCACGGGGATGGTGGCAATGATAATGGAGATAATGGAGAAAGAGCCCATGGTGGGATCGAAACTGAGGTGGGAAACGGAAACCAACCGAAAACGAAAGCAACCAGGAGACCGGAAATGGTGGTACAGCCGATATTGAGACTGGGGTTGTTAATGCCAGACGTGGGTGTTCGTACAAGGAGTTTGCGGCTTGCAAACCGAGGGAATTCGATGGGAAAGGTGGGGCGATAGCCCTAACCAGGTGGCTAGAAAAGATGGAGGCAGTGATTGACATCAGCGAGTGCCTCGACAGCCAGAGAATCAAGTATGCCACGTGTTCACTGCAGGGCAAGGCCCTAACCTGGTGGAACACCCACGGTCAAGCTAGAGGAAGAGAATCTGCGATGCAGATATCATGGGACGAGTTTAAAGCTTTGATCACCGAGGAATACTGCCCCCTCAACGAAATGCAGAAATTAGAGCATGAGTTCTGGAATCATGCTATGGTGGGGGCCGGGCATGCAGCGTATACCGATCGTTTTCATGAGCTGGCAAGATTGGTTCCGCATCTGGTCACGCCGGAATCAAAGAGAATCGAGAGGTATATTTGGGGACTTGCGCCTTAAATCCGAGCGATGGTTACAGCAGCTGCTCCTCCTACTATTCAGAGCGCAATTCTGAAGGCTGGCACTTTGACTGATGAAATGGTAAGAACAGGGGTTTTGGGCAGAGGAGCAGAGAAGAGAAAGGATGTTGGAGAATCGAGCCGGTCGAGTGCCGGGAAGTTCGATAAGAGGGCCAAGACGACCAGAAATTTTGTGGTCGTGACTCAGGGCAAGAGAGAGTATGTGGGGCTGCACCTCAAATGTGACAGGTGCAACTATCATCATCCCCCAGGAACGCAGTGCCGGGTGTGCACGAACTGTAGACGCCCGGGGCATTTGGCGAGAGACTGTAGAACTGCGCCGAATCTTGTGGCACCCGTCAACGCGGTTAACCCCGCCGGGAATGCAAGGGCTTGTTACGAGTGTGGAAGCCCTGATCATTACAGAAACATGTGCCCCAGGCTGAATCGGGCACCGGGTCAGCAAGGAAACAACCAGCAGCAAGTGATGGCTATGGCTGGAAATCAGAGCCCGACTACTCAAGGGAATGCAGCTCGGGGACGTGCATTTGTCATCGAAGCCAACGATGCTCGTCAGGACCCGAATGTTGTCACGGGTACGCACTTACTCAATCATCACTTCGCATCTATATTATTTGATACTGGAGCAGACAATAGCTTTATATCTTCTGAGTTTGTGCAATTGCTTGACTTGAGTCCTAGTAGGCTAGAAACTAGCTACTCTGTAGAGATGGCCAATGGTAGGGTTGTTCAGGCCGATGAGATTATTAGGAAGTGCTCGTTAACATTGGAGGACCATGCCTTCGATATAGACTTGATACCCTTCGAGCTAGGAAGTTTTGATGTGATTGTGGGTATGGATTGGTTGTCGCAAAGCGGAGCAGAGATTGTCTGTCGGGACAAAGTAGTATGAATCCCCATGCCAAACGGGGAGGTACTCAAGATTCAAGGAGAACGACCGGGAAGGAACTTAAAGCTTATTTCCTGCATGAAAGCACGCCGAAGTTTACAAAAGCAGTGCTACGCTTTTCTAGCTCATGTGATTGAAAAGAAAGACGAAGAGAGGAAACTAGTAGATATTCTAGTGGTATGGGAAGGATGGATTGTGGGGAGCACCAGTACTATTTGTCAAAAAGAAGGATGGATCGTTCCGCATGTGCATCGATTACCATGAATTGAACAAGTTAACCGTGAAGAATCGATATCCTCTCCCCTGGATCGACGACCTGTTTGACCAGCTACAAGGAGCTTCGTATTTCTCAAAGATCGATCTTCGTTCTGGATATCATCAATTGAGGGTTTTCGAGGACGACATACCGAAGACAGCGTTTAGGACTCGTTATGGGCATTATGAGTTCTTGGTCATGCCGTTCGGGCTGACTAATGCACCAGCTGTATTTATGGATCTAATGAATCGGGTGTGCAAACCTTACTTGGATAAGTTCGTGATCGTGTTCATAGACGATATACTTATCTACTCCCGATCAAAAAAGGATCAAGAAGAACACCTTCGGGCAATCTGGAGCTGCTACAGGAAGAGAAACTCTTCGCCAAGTTCTCGAAGTGTGAATTTTGGTTGCGGGAAGTGAAGTTTTTGGGTCATGTGGTTAACAAGGACGGGATTCATGTAGATCCCGGCAAGATCGAAGCGGTGAAGAAATGGGATACGCCCCAGACACCATCAGAGATACGACAATTTTTAGGATTGGCCGGTTACTATCGTCGCTTCATCGCAAATTTTTCAAAGATCGCGCAGCCATTAACCCTGCTTACTCAGAAAGACAAGAAGTTTGATTGGGGACATGCACAAGAACAAGCGTTTCAAACGTTGAAAGAGAAACTGTGCAACACGCCTATATTGTCTCTCCCAGACGGAACTGATGATTTTGTGGTATACTGCGATGCGTCACATCAAGGATTGGGATGTGTGCTAATGCAGAAGGATAAAGTGATTGCTTACGCTTCGCGACAACTTAAAGTGCACGAAAAGAACTATACAACTCATGATCTTGAGTTGGGCGCTGTAGTATTTGCACTCAAGATTTGGAGGCATTACCTGTATGGAACCAAATGCATCATCTTCACTGATCATAAGAGCCTCCAACATATCCTGGATCAGAAGGAACTTAATATGCGTCAACGACGTTGGGTAGACCTTCTTAGTGACTACGATTGTGAAATCCGGTATCATCCCGGGAAAGCTAACGTGGTGGCTGATGCCTTAAGCCGCAAAGAACGTGTGAAACCACTACGTGCTCGAGCGTTGGGATTGACTATTCAAACGAACTTGAAAGCTCAGATCCGAATTGCACAAAGTGAGGCGCTGAGAGAAGAAAACCTTGCGGGAGAAGAATTCTGAGGGTTAGATAAACAGATGATTTGCAAGGATGACGGTATACAGTACTTCATGGATCGCATATGGGTACCCAGATGGGGAGGTGTACGTATCTTAGTCATGGATGAAGCCCACAAGACGCGATATTCTATTCATCCTGGTGCAGACAAGATGTATCACGATCTCAAGGATCTGTACTGGTGGCCAGGTATGAAGAAAGACATTGCCTTATACGTCAGCAGATGCTTGACGTGTTCGAAAGTTAAAGCTAAACATCAGAAACCATCGGGATTATTACAGCAACCTGAAATTCCCGAGTGGAAATGAGAGAATATAGCTATGGATTTCATTACCAAACTCCCTAGAACAAGCAGCTGTCATGACTCGATTTGGGTCATTGTGGATCGAATGATGAAGTCAGCACATTTCTTGCCTATCCGAGAAGACTACAAAATGGATAAGTTGGCGAGATTGTACATCAAAGAGGTCATGACACGGCACGGGGTGCCAGTGTCAATCATATCCGACCGTGATAGCCGATTTACTTCACGATTTTGGCAGACATTACAGAAAGCGATGGGCACTCGATTAGATATGAGTACCGCCTATCACCCTCAGACTGATGGCCAAAGTGAACGAACTATACAGACGCTAGAAGACATGTTGAGAGCGTGTGTAATCGATTTTGGTGGTAGTTGGGATGCTCATCTACCGTTGATCGAGTTCTCTTACAACAACAGCTACCATACAAGCATTGGGTGTGCTCCGTTCGAAGCGTTGTATGGAAGGAAATGCAGATCTCCCGTTTGTTGGGCCGAGATTGGTAAAAGTCAACTAACAGGCCCCGAGATCATTCAAGAAACAACTGACAAGATCTTTCAAATCAAAGACCGACTAAAAGCTGCAAGAGATCGCTAAAAGAGCTATGCCGACAATCGTCGGAAGCCTCTAGAATTCAACATTGGTAATCTAGTCTTACTTAAAGTCTCCACTTGGAAAGGAGTCGTTCGATTTGGAAAGAAAGGGAAGTTTCCAAGATACGTTGGACCATTCGAGATCACAGAAAGAATCGGTCCAGTGGCTTACCGATTAAGGTTGCCACAAGAACTCAGTGTGTGCATGATACTTTCCATGTGTCAAACCTCAAGAAGTGTTTGGCCGACGAATCCCTTCACGTGCCAATCGAGGAAATCAAGATTGATGAAAAGCTTCATTTTGTTGAGGAACCCATTGAGATCATGGATCGAAAGGTCAAGCAACTAAAGCGCAATAGAATACCTATTGTTCGCGTAAGGTGGAATTCAAAGCGAGGGCCAGAGTTTACATGGGAACGAGAAGATCAGATGAAACTCAAATATCCACATCTATTCGAGGATGACACTCTTGGACCTAACTCCAGCTGAATTTCGGGACGAAATTCTCTCAACTGGGGGATACTGTGACATCCGTCACCTTAAGGTCCGCCAATTAACGTGGTTTTCCGTTAATTATTCCTTGATCGATCATTCCTCATCTTTATTAACTCTTTATGTGGATATCATGCTTGCTTTATCATCGTTGTGCTTGTGCTTTCATTGTGAATGTGTTAACCTTAAAAACTATTTAAAACTCTCTTCATCGTAACCGCCAAATACATCATTTTTATATAAAAATTAACGTCACCAGTAAAACCATTTTTAAGCTATAGAAATCATTAAATGCATTTTTATAATTAATATAATTACCCTAACAAAGTCGTTTTTCAACCGAAACAAATTTGGGAAACTCGGGGGTTAAGTGCAGGGACTAAACTTGACATTTTGCAAACTTGGGCTGGGTATATAAACCTATTTCCCAGCCCTAATCACTCATCTTCATCTTCTTCATCTTCTTCATTCTCTCTACACTATCTTCTTCATCTTAGCACCAAATCCGACCCGCTTGGTCTCGTTTTCGTCGTCTAGACTTCATCTACAGCCTAGTCTACTTTATTCTAGCAGGTAGACGACCTTGGTTGTCCCTTTTCTTGCTTATTCACGGCTGTCCAAAATAGGGTTTCGGGTGTTCGGGTTCAACCCGAACACATGAGGTCTTGTGGGTGCTTGTGAGGTCTTTCTGCTTGTGTTTCTTGTTTGTGCATGTGTGTAGTGTGTTTCTGGAAGTCCTTGTTGTGTAAAACTCGTGTTTGGAGCAGCCGAAGGCTGCTCAGCCCGACCACAGTCGCGATTCTGCTGTCCAGGCGACTGGGTCTGTCATGCGATTGAGTCGTGCGACTGGGTGAGTCGTGCGACTGAGCCATGCGTCTGAGTCAATCGTGCGACTGAGTTGTGCGACCGGGTATGTCGTGCGACTGTGTGTATGTGTGCGAATGAGTCAGGTGACCGACTGAATGTATGCGATTGTGCGTGTTTCGCACGACTGGAGTCCAATCACACGAATGAAGGTTCAATCGTATGAAAGTAGCTGATTCGCACGATTGAAGGTTGATTCGTGCGTATGGAGGTTGAGTCGTGCGATTGGGTGTGGTGTGGTACGACTGAATGCCAGTCATACGAATGAAGGCTCAATCGTACGAATGAAGCTGATTCGCACGATTGAGGGTTGATTCGTGCGTATGGAGGTTGAGTCGTGCGGTTGGTCCTGTCGTACGACTGTAATTGTTGTGTGTGATTTCCTTCTTGTGCGTGGTGTGTGTAGGTCGTGTGATGTTGAGGTAACATTAACACAGTTGCCATTGTTCGGCCACAAAGATTAAAGTCAACGCTAAAAAGGCCACAAATACTATTCAAATCACATCAATCTAACGTTTTACAATTATCAACTGACTTATAACTATTGATATTTAACTAATACTTCTTCAATAACAATAAAACTTTTATTCAAATATCATCAGCAATGGCGACAATGTCTAGTACTTAGATCTACATAAGATTTAGTACGTGTGTCAGTTTGTGTGTGTGTTACACGCGACCCAGCCGATACAACCCGAACCGACCGATCATTATTATGCGCTTATTTCATATCATTAATGCTTAAAGATAACTGTCAATAGGTGTTTGACCGTTCATTTGCATTCAACATTTGGATACATTGATCTTACATACTTACCACTTAACAAGTGAGTTTCGTGGCCCCTTTTACGCTTATACAATATTTCAATCATTTACAACTTGGGGGAAAAGTATGCTCACCCATTTTCAATGTTGTACAACTTACTTACATTTTACATACAAGGAATCAACGTGATACTGTTTTACAAGTACTTATCTGATACATGCTTGGGTCTGCTGTGTGGTTCTATCTTTGCAATTATTTAATTTCAGTGTGGGAACTGACGGTTAGGTATTGGTAGTACTACTGGGTTGACACCCCCACCCTTGTTCGATGGTATACTAGTTGGTACCATCAGTGGCCGGGAACGGGCCCTTTGGTGAATATATGCCGACAATATCTTTGTGTACGTCGCTAGGTTTGGTTGCAAAGCTCATTGTCTTGTGATTTTACTTGTTTATATAACTGTATTCACGGTATTCCACAACGCTTACTATATACAGCATCACTTACTTATTTGTTACTTAAACCTGCGAGCTCACCAACAATTATGTTGACCGTTTTGAGCATATCTTTTTAGGTGATCATGCAAATTGAGGAAATCTAGGTGTGCTGCCTTAGTGGAGACCCTAGGATGCATTTTTGGGACTAAGCATGTTTTGGCAAACACTTATTTGGAACAATGTTGTAGTCTGTGTAAACAATTACAATCTTTTGACACTTGTTCCCGAGTTGTAGGAATTTACATTACAATTTCATCTTTATGTGATTATGTGAATCGTTTATCATGTTTATGCTTATGGCTATGTTGTCGTGAATATTGACTAAACACGACACAAGTCCCCTTGTTGTCGGGTGTCGTCATGACACGCTTGTCATCATTTATTATATTGCATCTCTATCGCTTACCATGTGTTATGACGATCCCGATCTCGTTACATCCCTGTGTTTCTGCTTTTAGCGGGGGTTTGACATTGATCTTCCTACCAGCAACAATGTCGGTGACACAGCTGCTACCATTTCATTAGTGTTTTTCTTTGAGTATGAGACTCGCCTTTTCGGCCGGCTAGGATCCTTTGATTATAGATCCCTCGTGAGTCACTCATTGTCAAACATTCTTTAGAGACTTCCAATGGCGACTTGCTTCCTTGCCTATTGGGTTTAGGGGGTTTAGGGTTGTATTCGGCAGTAGAGGCTTCATCTTATGCTTCTGTAGTCTCAAGAGCCCATTCTTAGGTACTTCAAGACCACATCTTACGAGACCATGATATATGTGGTATGGATTCCGACTATGCGTGTGCTTTGGCTTGTCTTCGTGATACTATTCCAAGGTTTGACTTCAACAGTTTCACTAAAAAGGACACCGCCCCTAAAGCTCAACATGCATTGGCGAGTTCCATTTTTAGTAAAGCTATCCAAGACATGGAAGTACACTTTGACATGACCGGTAGACAAAAAGTCGGTTTTGAGTGTCCAGGAGCACCACATTTTCAATACTTTCTTCTTGCTATCCTTATAGATAGGCTAGGCCAACATATGTTGCTTGTGGAGTGTCGTACTATCCTCAAGTATCATCTCATGATTCTTTATTTATGGTTGATGAGAATTGATATATGTCCTGTTTGTCACAAGGTGTGTTCATACTACTTTAGGGAGCATGTTGTACATTGTAAGGAGCTCCCGAGGTTCAAGTACCAACATGATTTGGTTAGGGATGTTCTTTTTGACACATTCAGATCTGTAGGGATTTCTGTTAAGAAAGAAGCACATGTAAATTTCTTAACTAGCAAGTTGGAAGGAAGATCAACGGTTAGATCAGTTGATGTTTTGGTCTTTGGTTGGATAGGAGGGAAACATGCATGTGTGGATCTAACAGGAGTTTCCCCGCTTGTGGGCATGGAAAGTAGTGTTATCACCATGCGTCAGGCTACGTTAAAACTTACATCATGCTAAGTGAACAAACACGAGAAAGCTTGTCTTGACAACCAACACGTATTTATACCATTTGCATTTGATACTTTTGGGTTTCTTGCGTCTGAGACGGTGGAGCTGCTTAGTCGAGTTCAACGGGTCGTGTGTAGCATTATTACAACTCCAAGATCTATGGATGTTGTTTCTAAAATACTTAGTTTTGTTATTTAAAAAAGACTAGTGGCGCAGCTTGTTGCGCGTTTGTTTCTAATTTGATGTAAATTGGGTTATGAAATTTAATGGATTATCAAAAAGTAAAACCAACTTACATGACTATAAACGATATTGATGCGCTTAGCTTGTGTACTTTGTTTAGCCTCACATAGTCTTTACGCCTTCATATCTCATCCTTTTTTACAAGGAGAATTGGTGCACCAAGTGAAAGGTACTTGGGCATATAAGGTGTCATGGAGTTGATCGGAAAACACCTGATCTAGGATTGGTGAAAAGTTCTCTTAATCTGAAATACCATTCATCCAGATTTAGAGGTTTCATTTTTTCTCAAGCCGAGGATCATTCCCTGCTTTTCGCTTGATACCAATAGGCTTCAATATTGTAGGATACAACATACATATGCACACAAGAAAAAATGTGAGGAAACGCAGAAAAATTAGATGATACTCTTTGAAATAGGGAAAAAATAATGAATATGAAAAAAACTAATGTGATGTTAATATGTTATATTAAAAAATATATAATTTTGAGATGACTTCGTTTTTCCTAAGCCTGTGTGCGACAATTAAGTTATATCTGACTGTGTCATAATATATATCATAAAAATCTCTCTGTATTAACATATAACATATCAGCCACGGAACCCAACAACACCACATGATCTTACCAAAAGTGGAAGATCTTTTTTATGTAATTATAACACAAATATAAGTATATATCATATTACAAATACTCTAGATTTTGTGATGATAACATCATATATACGGAATTTATTTGTAAATATAGATTAATTCTATATATTAAAAACATCCTCTTATGTTCAATGCCCACATTTGGTGCATCGGGACCAACCACTTCAGGTATCGAAACGCTATCCGGCCCACAATTTCTGTGGGGAAGTCCCAATAGACCTAATTTTGCCAAGTGTTTATTTGTAAATATATGCAGTTTTTAACAAACTACATATGTATGAAAGTTGAATACATTTGTGAACTTGGCTTTCTTTGACACTTGACCAAAGCTTCAACATGGGTAGGACAAACCAACTTGTTTTCATACAATCTTTTGGGACTTCCCCACAGTTGTACAATTGTGTAACATTAGATTGTCTTGATTTCTCCAATACTACTTTTATTCAATTATTTATTTAAATATATGTAAGTGATTGATATTTTATTTATAAAAACATATTAATATGATAATTTTAATGTTTTAAAATAATAACTATGATAGTAAAATTTATTACTTGTACCACATCATATAACTGTATCTAGTATGAGATATTATTAAATAGACGTTGGATTACTTAAAATTATATCTTTAGCATTACCCTGTCGCCCACTTGGAACCACACTTGTAGACTTAATGTATAGGGGACAAGCTAACTTATGAACTAATGTGAGTGGGAGTATATAAGGGAGAGGGCAGCCCTTACCATTTATTTAGTTAAGCTTTCATGATTTCAAGTGTTATATGTTTAGTACTTAACTAAATTTATAATTTAACATTGTTTTAATGTTTGGCATTTATGTTTATGCCACAATGTGTGTCTTCTTGGACTAAACATTTAAACACATTAATGAGTTCAAAGTATTATGAAAATCGTGATAAATATAGGGTTTACTTGCGATAAGGTTGGTATACACGCTCAAGTTGCATGATTGGTTGTATAAGTGTTGGTAATATACTTTTGATTATACTTTAAGACAAAACACGTCAAAACACAATTGTTCTTTCTTTCAATTTGTTGAATGCTGATCCGCGTGATTGGATTTATGATTGGTATGGATACTAATGGATATTTTGTAGAAGTGAATGCTCCTCCGCTAGTGTACTTTGATATCAAAGGCAAAGTTTTGATAATAAGGTAAACAATGGACCACTGGGCTATTCTTTGAAAGCCAGCTGGATATAATTGACTAGACACAAACTTTGATGTATTTGATGGTCAAAACTGCAAACATTAACATCCAGATTTGTTTGGTTTATCCATGAGGTATTGCGTCTCTTGTTTGACGTTTCATTACTTTCATTCCGCTAGTGTACTTTGATTCTCGTTTCTTTTTGAGTGAATACGAGTTGTTTATTGTTTCTTTACACCTGGTTTCCTTGCCTAGAAGTCAATAAAGTATTCATAGAATCCACATATGTAGTATTGATTGATTCGATGCACTTTTGATGTATAGTGTTCGAAGTTGGTTGTGGAATGTTCTCGATGAGTTTCGGGTACGATTGTATTGATTTTAGGGTTCATACGTGTGGTTTCGTGTTCGGAATCGGTTTCTATTTATAGAATAGATACTTTCCTCCATTTTTGATTGATTAGTATGATTCCAATGATTATTATAATAAGATATGATTAGATTTGTTGACGAGTGAGTTGAGAAGGTTTAAGAATCAAAAAACTCCATAGCATTGGAGATGTTATGAAAAGAAAACATTCTATGAATACAAATTGTACATATACTTATGTTTAACTTTATATGTGTGTTTTTTGATTGATATCCACCTATAAAATATTTGTAATATATACTATTATTATATCTTCTCCATATCACTTCATAAATATAATACTATGCATTTTACAGAGAAGTATAACTGACAAATTATTTGTTAAACGGGTATTAATTATGTCTAGTATATTTCCCCAGTTACAAATTTAGAACAATTTGTCAAACAATCATTGTTGTATAAAAGGCGTGATATAATATTTTGTATTGCCATGAGACAACCCTTCCACCAAGATGTGTCATTATGTTGAGGTAAGGTGTGTCCTTTGCCATAGTAGTAGTATTAGCAATAGTAGGTTTGTATATATAAAAAAAACTATTGTGACAATAGGTTAATGTATGTGATTTACAACTGCAATAGCTGTGTCATCACGATTGAGTGAGAAATTATCACTCAATTAACAAGAAATTTGGGGTTTATGTGGTCAGAGAACAGGGGAGAGAGAATCGATTACGAAATCTAAATAGATATTTCACAAAATTGGGATCAAAAGACTCGAAAGTCAGAAACAACAGACGATGATGATATAATAATGAAGGTGAATGTTAACAATATTTAAGGCAATATTATTAATAAGTGTACTTTATAAGTTTACAATAAGATTATATATGTGTAAAAACATTTATGATAATTTAAAATATAATAATTTAACAATAAACATTGGTCATTTAATATATATTGTACATATATAATTATATTAGTTCACAATACATATTATATTATATGTACAACTTTACTATAAATCACATAGATGTATTTTAACATCTAAATTTATATAGATATTTAAGTAATATAATGTAATAGTATATACTTCATATTATAATGGTAGGTGATATACATTGGTGGATTATTAAAACACGTAATTATATCTTATATATGAATTTAGGGTAATATACTTATAATAAATACTTACAATATTTATACATTATACATTTATTAATATACATATTGTAATATTTATATATGCAGTCATAAATATTAATATATTGATATCTAACATTAAATACATTTATATACTAAACCTTTACACGTATTACATTTATAATAGTTAAATCTATACATTTAAAGAGTTCAAAAAAATTGTGGTAAAAGATGAGCATATTGCATGACGTATAATTATATACAAAATAGTATAATTAGATAATACTTGGACTATACTTTGTATATAATGTTATATTATTTAAAATGTTACTGTTTCATATTAGTGTGTATTACATGCAGACAAAATACAGTTAGATCTTGATATAATTCTATTTTTTGTATATATATAAATTGGACCCATACACTGTCTAATTACCCCTTCTGTTTCCCAGCTGGTGTAATTCCAAAATTTTAAGTATTACCCATATTATATGATATATAATTGTTAAAATTAGATAATTAGTCTTAATTATATATAATTCATTGTGTAGTTATGGGTAACCCTTGAGAATATAATTACATGATTTATAATGTTATGTACAAGATGTTTTAAATAGTAATACAATACATTTTACGTATATTGTATATTAGATGCTCAAACTTAAATATATATTAAAATCTATTATGTGTATATGTATGTTTATAATTCCAATTATGTTGAGATAGTGGATACACTTGATTTGCATATCAAACTTAAGTATAAAACAGTTATAAAAGTATTGTTTATAATATTCAGTATTTACTGTCAGTTATATTGGATTTAACTGATATGATACGGGTACGATACTTTTATCTGAATAATGTTCAGAAATCTAGTTATATATCATCTGATTGATGAGTGATGTTTACATACATACATACATACATACATACATACATACATATGTTCAGGGATTGTCTAATCATATGTCTTCACAATAAATTAATTATTTAAGTATTTTATAATTATATGTTAAACATATAATTAATTTATGTATGTATAGTCCATAAATTGTTCAAAGAACTTACGTCATATATAGATGCTATGTATATAAATATGTATAACATTGATTTTGATAACCAAATACGTAATAACGGTTGTAGTTATAAAAACATATTACTTAAATGTAAATATTTGTGTATATGTGATATGTTACATATGTTGAAGTATATTTATACATATTCTAATAATATAACAAATCTATATATATTTAAATATGTACTTTAATATATAATGTTACTTTAATATTTTGTCTAATATATGTAAATAACATTAAGTATACTTAGTGTTATATATTGTATTACATATAGACAACTAAATGTTAAACATTATATAAATTTACATATGCAGTCATAGAATTAACACCTATATATGTCACATAGTAACATGTGTATAAACCAATAATGTTACTAACTATAGTATACAGGTTATGCTTACATGGTGTAAAATATTACTATAATATGATTAAACCATATTTATAATACACATATCAAACCTTTTTACATAAAATAATGGGTGATATATTGTTATTTATATAATAGATATATCTATCTATATTAATTATTAATACTAATGTTAATTATTAATACTAATGTCTTATACACAATATTATAATGTGTAGTATGTAACATTTATAAAGTTATAGAATTATATGTGAAATCATTCCAGCCATCTCGAAGAAACACCACAAGCCTATCGGCCAAGCATCAAACCGCAAGGAAGTGAAGATTTGCGAAGCTTTGGTGCCCGAATCTTACAAGCTCGTGGATTTCCAGCCTTACTCAAGATAACCCAGCTTTGTCCAAAGAGTTTCAAGCCATCCACGACCTGCTACACGCTCCAAACCGCGAGATACATCCAGTAGATATTGTTTTACACATGGTGTATATATGTAAAAAGTATATCAAACTTATATATGTAAATAATATTAGATTTAAACTTTTAATTAATAGTTATGGGCCTATACAATATTGTAATATAAGTATGTATGCAATCCCATTGTTACATTAAAATAATTGTACAATAAAGTGGATTTAATCATTACCGATTAGTACATGGTAAACGTTATGTACATGTTATATATATTATGTAATTTAACTATAAATTACATACACTATAATCAGACATAATATTATAATAAAAGGTATTGAACTTGTATATACTATTAATATATTTACCATTATATACAAGGGGTAATAACCTTATATGGAATGTGTATATATGAATTAAATGGTCAATATATGTACATACATAAATTTGATATATCCACATCCTTGCATGCAAACGAACCCCTGCTCAAGCTATTGAGTCTATGCAGGCCCCCATATACTCACCCATACAGGAGGAAGTGGACACTAGAGCTCCCACTTCCCTTGAGGAGCAAACCACTCCTATCTCTTCAACAATCAGGGCTGAGGTTCCTCATGCTCACCCTGATGAGCTTACAAGCCCAACTGCCTTATATGTATATATATGCATGTTATATCCACTGTTATATAAGTTTATTTAATATAAATAAACAATTAACATCTAATGTGATGTTAAATATAAATACTCTTAATGAATGTGATGTTTTAGAACATGTTGTTACATTTATGAGAGGTTTATACTGTTAGAGTATGTTGACAGTAGTATACATTGATTCTTAAAAATTATAGTTATATATATCAAACATTACGTACACATAAAGTTTACATATTTGTTATTTAATCATAGAGTATTTAAGTTATAAGTCATGTTACACACTTATTGCACATGTAATATAGATACATATAGACAATGCAACATATATTGTATGTTTATTATAAATTATATTATATCATAGGGTTATTGTTTACATAAATTTTTTTTGTGTGGGACACAATGATCAAGATATTACATACTTAAAATATAATATTACACATATTTTACAATATCTAGTATGAGAGTTAACATTTGTATTATATATGTATCTACTCAAATGGTAGCATCATATATATAAGTAAATATCATATATATACCCGTTTAAGAACATAAACGTATGTTGCCTACATACATGAGTTTGTATGCAAAAGGTTTACAAACTCATTTAGATTAATAATACTATTGTTGTAATTATCAAAATTTTTAATATACTTCATTATAATATAAACTCAATAACTTTTATTGTAAATGCAATATATGTTAAAAGATCTAATATGTAGTATATTGTTAATATATTTTATAGAATATGTATATTTATAATATAACATTATGACATGTAGTGTATATAGGTATAACATCTATATTGTATACTTATAAAATAGTGTGTTATATGTTAATATGTAAATGTATGTACTATCTTGGTTTATATTCTATAAGGTAAATTTATCTAACATTTATGGTTTCAATATAAATCAAGACTATACATAGATTTTAGAACCATGTAAAAAGCATTGTTCATATATTATATTGGCTTAACCGACTACATATTTAGTTAATGTCTGTTCTCAACTTATTTATAATATATATTTTACGTAATCATATTTTAGTAAAACATATATAAGACAATATCTGTACTATATGTCAAATATAGTATAATAGTAACTATAAATATATCAATTTTATAAACATAGAACATAATTATAATAATATATTTATGAAAATGTGTACATATACGTACAAGTTCCATTTGTATTTATGATGATCAATTTATATATTTATAAAACTTGTATGTATATAGATTTAATTATTTATGAATATATAGATATACATACCTTAAATGATACAAAACTATATATTTGATATATTAATTACCCATATCATATAAATTTATATTATACTTTATATCTGTATACAAGTTTGTGTTCGGGTATAACTGACAAATTATTTGTTAAACGGGTATTAATTATCATTATATAGGTTAACTTTGATAACCTATATATTAGTATATATAGGTTATTTGAATATTATATATATAAGTAAATATTATGTATGTACAAATACGTATATACCTATAAAAGAAAACAGACGGAGTCTGTGACATATACGTGGTTACAATTTATGTTAATATGTACAATTTATGTTAATAATATGTTATATTATTACATTGAATATTACTTATGTTTTAGATATTACAAAACACCTCATTTGTTATTGTAAATACATTTATATGTAGTTCAAGGTTTACCTACATATAATATAACTACTATTAAAAATAATTATACTTTATTAAGTTAATATACATTTATATACAAATAACTTTCTAAGAATCAAAATTACATATCTATTTACATAATATACCATCTTCTTGCGACACACTATAACTGTAATTTATACCTTATTAATAAGAGGAGACATCTCTTCATCACCAAATTTAGAGATCAATGATATATGTGCTTGTGCGCGTATATACCCATTAAGTTGTATAATTTCACTAAAATATTTACAAGGTTTTAAGAACCTTGTAAATTTATACATATTATATGCACATATATTACATAGTATAATTTAAACTATGAGGATATGTTAATATAAATATATACCGTATAACATTATATTATTTGGGGTAACATATATACATGTTAAATTTATATATATACCATGTACATATAGTTATACAACATGCATATGATACATATGTATACTTTATTACAAAAACCCTAAACCCCACTATAAGAAAAATAATGTTGTATATACTATGTTAATTACACTACATAGGTAATATTATGATTCATATATATAACCTGACTTGTGAAATATTTAACTATACATATGATAAAACTGTACACCATATTAAATATGTTATAAATAATTATATTACACATATGGTTTGTATGTAACATTAAATATACGTTATATACTACATATAGATAAGAATGTAAATATATCTTTTATATATGTACTTTTAGGTATTATATATATAACATTTATAAATATAAGATTAGAAATATGTATTTTACTATGGTATAATTAAACACTTTGTATTAACATATAGTTATATAAAACAATTGTAACACCCCGAAAAGTCGAAACGAGTCATTAAGGATAATGGGCTTAATTAATGGGTATTTAATAAAAGAGGGAAATGGGTTATGGGCCAAATTGTGTTTATGGGCAAGAGCCTAAGTGATTAAGACCCATAATCAGCCCTTAACCTACCCAAATCAGCCTTCATCTCCATCATTTGAACCCTAGCTCCCAAAATTCGTAGAGAGAGAAAGTAGAGAGAGAAAGTGAAGAAAACTCAAGATTTAAAGCTTCCAAGGTTAAGAGATTGAAGATCTGGGTGTTGGAGCATCAAGACCTAAGAAAAAAGCAACAAATCCAGGTAAGAATCGACCTCTAAACCCTTCTGTAGATCAAACCCGGATTCTAGGGTTTTGGGTTTTGAAAAGTTGCAAAGAATCGCATAAAGGTCATATTTTTACGTATGAAAACATGTATAAAGCTTATATTTAGCCTCATGGATGATAAACTAAGAGGTTGGACGTAAAAAGTTATGATTTTGGGTTAAAAACGGTCTGGTTCGTAATTTTTATACGATCTGCGAAACTGCATATGCATCCAGCGAACTTGCATATTCAATCAGCGAAACTATGAGGACTTCCTGCGAAACTATAGTTTCGCAGGTAGTTTCGCAGACATGGTTTTCCAATGAAAATTGGGCGAAACTGGCAGTGAAACTGGCAGCGAAGATGCCAGCGAAACTGCCAGCGAAGTTGCCAGCGAAACTAGCAGCGAAACTGCTGGTGAAACTAGCAGCGAAACTGTTGGCGAATCTAGCTGCGAAATTGCTGATCTTGCAGCGAAATTAGCAGCGAATTTAGGCAGAAATTAACCCCTTTTAGTGTTAGCTATTCTGCAGGCTGTGTAGAGTGATCCTAGCCTTATAAGCTTAGCCTAGAAGTTATTCGTGGTATCCAGGTGAGTTCTAGATCCCCTATTTATAAGTTTTTCCATGTTTTGGGGCTATTATGCATACTAAATTTACATTTTTAAATGACCAAGATTTGAAGGGGTTTTAACAGGAAGAACGATTTTTCTATAAGTAAATGTTCTATATAAATCCTTAAATATAGAACATAACAGCCCGGCCCCAGCCAGGGGCGTTGCCCCTTGGACCCCACTAGGGGCTGCTGCCCCTAGGACCCCGCTGTCAGGGGCTGCCGCCCCCGAACCCTCGCTGTCCCGCGGAGGGTCGGTTATGTTTTATGATGATTAATACTTGTTATGTTGTGTGCTTATTAAGTTAAGTATTATATATTAAAGTGGAAGATTATGTTAATGAAAAGTGAAACTTAATGAATGTTACCCCCGGGCCCGTTTGATGATGTAAAGTCTTGCAAGCACTATGATAGACTTCTCTTATGTGAGTCTGATGTATGATGATGGATCTGTATTCATGAGCGGGCTATGTGTCTTAGAGTGTGGATCAACTGTCGGGGGTTAGCTACCGTATTCATGTGTACCGACAGGGATTGACATTTGTTGTCGATCAACATTGAGCTCTTGCTTTGTGCAATCTCGTTTATGATGAAAGTGAAAGATAATGAAAGAATGAAAGATAATGAACATGCTTATTATGATGCAAGTCATGTTATGTACTATGATGTATGCATGGTCATTATATGAAGGATAAAGTTTATATTTTCTTATATTATTTAAAACTAAAACTCACTCAGCGAAGCTGACTTTTATGTATAATAGTTGGCAGGTAAACGCTGATGCTGAGGATGGCACACGGGGCTACTTGGGGAGCTATGGATGGCATTACTGTTTATGAAATCTTTATTGTAATTTAAGAACAAGTAACATGTTTTGTTTGCAATTAAAAGACAAATGTATGAGTATATGATTTCCAAGTTTCTAATGAATGTCTATTTAATTCCGCTGCAATGTTTTGATTATAAAAATGATTTTATGCTATGATTAACCAACTGTGAGGTTTTCCGGGAACGGGGCCTTACAACAGTTTTAATAACTAATGGTTATAAAGAACATGTATACATATATTGTATTAATTAGTTGTATAATGATTGATAAATTATATCTCAAGTTATATGTGGTATTAAAAAATTTTCAAGATAATATTTTTGTAAATATTATAATGTATAAATGTATGGTAATTATATACATATACAATCAATTAGTATATGTTAAATATATATTATAATTTATATCCAATTATAATAGTCAAATATATAATCTTATGCAAAACGATATTATATATAAACATCTTTGGCCCTAATATAATTTCCATAATATATATATAATTATATGTATAGTTAGATAAAATTTCAACTTGTTGCAAACAATATTAACATTGATTCACATTACACATGGCAGCTAGTGGAAACGTTATCTTTTTACTAATGGGTTAACCATGCAGAAATACCAGTTATGAATCCGAGTGCATCAATTTACATGTTAGAATCAAATACTACCCAATACTACGTGCAAAAAAGTATACAAATTTTTTTCTTCTAGAGCGGGAGTACCTCATGTCCACAAATGAACTTGAGATAGCTTGGTTAAAGATGATGAGATTGATGCTCAACATCAGGAAGAAGAGGAAGAAGCAGGCTATGTTGATATAATTGCCTACAATGAAGATGATCTAAGTGATAATGATATCCATGTCAACAAGAGTTATCTGGTTGCTGAGTATAACAAGCTAGTGCTGAAATCAAACAAAAGAAAGCAAAGAATACAGGAGCTGAAGGGAGTGATAAGAGAAAAGGATGAAGAGTTGATGGGTTATATATATATAGTATCATATAAATATCTCAAAATACTCATATATATATATATATATATATATATATATATTGTATATAAACTGAACTATATTGTAAATAAAATGGTGTATTAACTTTGTATCTACTATTAAATATAAATGGGTATTCCTATAAAACATATAAACATATAAACTTTTTAAATGTATATATATAGTTTAAAACCTTATTTTACATATTTAGTATAGTAAACATTATACTAAATATTATTAATTGTTCATAGTAAGTATTGATTTACAAAAATATTACCTTATGATTTTGTTATAAACACACAGTGTTTATATACATGGTATATGTATACTATTATGTTTAAAAACATATATATATAGGAGTTATGTAAGGCCCCGTTCCCGGGACACCTACAGTTGGTCATTCATCGCACATAAAAATACATTTACATTCATACTTCATAAACATCGCAGCGGAACATTAAAATAAGCTTTCATTTCTATATAAATGCTTTTGCAAGTTAATACAACATTCATTACAAAATAGTTTGTTCGCATTACAATGCAAAAACATTAAACAAAAGAATGCTATCCCAAAAGAGCCGAGTAGCCTTGCAGTGCCATCCCCAGCAATCATTACCTGCCAGTTTTGGAAAACATATAAAAAGTCAGCGTTGCTGAGTGAGTTCTAGTTTTATAATAAAACATACTTTACTCTCATTAAAAACTATTCCTTTTCTCATGCGATCATTCATCATACGTATACACAGATAATGTCATTATTATCTTTCATCTCATTCGTTATCTTTCGTTCTTTTCATACGTTCATTCTTCCGAGTCTGTTGCGACGACAGAGTCACTCACCTCAATAGCAATCTCAACGATTGCATGCTATCCGAGTCTGTTACAACCATAGGGTTGCTCACCTCATTGCCCATCTTAATGATAGCAAGCTATCCGAGTCTCTTGCAACAACAAGGTTGCTCAGCTCATGGCAACATCACGATAGCACGTTACTCGAGTCTCTTGCAACAACAAGGTTGCTCATTCCATGGGCAATCTCAATGATTGCACGTCATCCGAGTCTCTTGCAACACAAAGTCGCTCACCCCATATATGTGCTTGCAAGCCTTTCCATCGTTCATTCATCATTCATTAATGCATGCATTCTTACTTCATGTTCCTCTTTCATTATCTTTCACTTTACATTACATAATACCTCATTCATTCATTAACATGACATGCAAAGCCACAAGAAAGATAAGCATACATCATATTAAGGAACATATCATACACAGTCATAGTCATCATACAGGGCAACATCATACATACATAACATGCATAAACATGCAACATCATCGTCATCATGCCCTACATACTCTCTAAGGCCATAACAGTCATCTTACATGCTCTTACGGGAAACTTTACGTCAAAACTTACGTCTGCACTTTCCCCCAAAAGCCAAAAGTCGAACTAAACTTTCCTTCGAGTGCAACAGCCCTATTCGGGCGTATGGACACCCTTCAGTCGCATGGCCTCCATGCGACTGAACATCATGCGATTGGACTCATGCGGATGAACATCTATGCGAATGAACATTCAGTCGTGCGTATGGACCTCATGTGGATGGAACTAATGCGAACGGGCACCTATGCGACTAACATCATGCGAATGGACTCATGCGACTAAGCACCTATGCGACTAGACCCTCAGTCGTATGACTCCCCATGCGACTGGACTTCCAGTCGTGCGACTGAAACCTTAGTCGTGCGATTGAACCCTCAATCGTGCGAATGAATCCCAATCGTGCGAATGACCTTCAATCGCCTCTCAATCGGCCGTATGGCCTTCATTTGGTCGCATAGCCCTAGCTGATGCAGAATGGAGTTCATCCCGAACCCAATCTGCCATTTTCGGCCTCCAAGCTCATCCAAACCCATTCTAAGCCTAAATCAACCATCCTAGACCTCAGGAATGCATACCACAACACCATACAAGCACACACAAGCCCGGAAACATACACGAAACGCATCACGCACATCACACCCAAATGGGTCAAACACATACTCATACAAAAACGGGTTTGTGATGCTTTCCAGCCCCAAAATCAGTTGAAAACAAGTAAAAGTGGGGTCCTAGAACTCACACAAACGAGCACAACGACAAGGGCTTCGATTTGGCTTGCTACACGACGAGTTTGGCCACCCGAATCACCCGAACCGACCCTTTTTCCTCTTTTCTTCTTCTTTCTCTCTTCTCCTCTCTATATTGGCTGATTATTTGAGTATGGGGGAGAGGGTAAGGGCTGCCCTCTCCCTTATATACTCTCACTCGTCCGACTTTCTTTCGTTGGCGAGTTTGGTCCCTCGACTTTGGACTTTATTTCTTTTTCTTCCTTCGTCGGCTTCAAAATAATAAATATCCGGGTGTTACAAGTTACATGTAGATAGTTATCACCTCTATAAATTTACATACAATCTGTATAGATAATCATCGCCTTTTAGAATACTACACTACATTACAAGTACTATTTTACAAATCGCCTATCAAGTTAGAGGACTTTAACTGAGAATCACGTTTTTAATCAGAGCCCCTCACCAATACTATATGTGAATAAATATATTATGTTATATCTTAAAAATAACATATATTTTATATATAAACCAAAATCAATGTTATACATATTTATATACATAGCATCTATATATGACGTAAGTTCTTTGAACAATTTATGGACTATACATACATAAATTAATTATATGTTTAACATATAATTATAAAATACTTAAATAATTAATTTATTGTGAAGACATATGATTAGACAATCCCTGAACATATGTATGTATGTATGTATGTAAACATCACTCATTAGATGTAATTCATATGATTAATAACATAAAGCATTTATGGATATATACTACATTTATATAGTAATTAGTAATGTATATATAAAGTTGTAATAGTATATAGTATACTTATACAGTATACTTATACATGAGAGTACTACATTCATGAGAGTACTACATTCATAATATGCATACTATGTATATCATATAAATATCTCAAAATACTCATATATATATTGTATATAAACTGAACTATATTGTAAACGATATGGTGTATTAACTTTGTATCTACTATTAAATATAAATGGGTATTCCTATAAAACATATAAACATATAAACTTTTTAAATGTATATATATAGTTTAAAACCTTATTTTACATATTTAGTATAGTAAACATTATACTAAATATTATTAATTGTTCATAGTAAGTATTGATTTACAAAAATATTACCTTATGATTTTGTTATAAACACACAGTGTTTATATACATGTTATATGTATACTATTATGTTTAAAAACATATATATATATAGGAGTTACATGTAGATAGTTATCACCTATATAAATTTACATACAATCTCTATAGATAATCATGGCCTTTTAGAATACTACATTACATTACAAGTACTATTTTACAAATCGCCTATCAAGTTAGAGGACTTTAACTGAGAATCACGTTTTTAATCAGAGCCCCTCACCAATACTATACTAAAACGAAATTTAGTTGATTATAGGTGTAACACCCGGAAATTTCCTTTGTAGCCGACGAAAGAAGAAAAAGAAATAAAGTCCAAAGTCGAGGGACCAAACCCGCCAACGAGAGAAACTTCGATGCACGGGAGTATAAAAGGGGGAAAACACCCCTATTCTCCCCATATTTCAGCCAAGAGAGGAGAAGAGAGGAGAAGGAGAAAAGGGGAGAAAAGTTGGTTCGGGTGGATTCGAGCATGGAATTCAACGAGGAGCGAGTCAAATCGAAGCTCTACTCGACGGTATCGTTAAGGTGAGTTCTAGGACCCCTCTTTTACATGTTTTCAACTGATTTTGGGGCTGGAACACGTCCAAAAACCTATTTTCGAGTTTTTGGGTGAAGACCCGTTTTGATGCATGTATGTATGTGTATGATGCGTTTGAGGCTTGATTTCTTGCTTGGTTATGCTTGTATGAGGTCATGGTATGTTTCCCTAACCTTTAGAAGGGTTGATTTGAGCTTAAAAGAGGTTTGGAAGGGGTTGGAAGTCGAAAACCTGCGGCTGCAGTCGAGCTAACTGCACTCTGCACCAGCTAGGGCTAGGCGACCGACTGGAGGGCGACTGGAGGCCATTCGGCCGATTGAAGTGCGACTGAGGTCAATACGCACGTTTGTTATGCGACTGAGGTCCATACGCATGATGGTCATGCGATTGAAGTTCATGTGCTTGGGAGTCATGCGATTGAGAGATGGTGCGACTGAGGTTCATTCGCACGGAGGTTATGCGACTGAAGTCCATGCGCCTGGAGGCCATGCGACTGAGGTTCATTCGCATGAAGAGTATGCGACTGAAGCCCATACGCCTGAAGTCATGCGACTGAAGGCCATACGCATGAGAGTTATGCGACTGGGAGTCCATTCGCATAGAGGTCCATTCGCCCATAGTCCATTCGCATAGGGTCCATTCGCATAGATGCCCATTCGCCTAAGTGTTCAGAGATGATAGCCGAGATGAAATTTCACGACGATGTGATAGGCATGGACGGTATAAGGTGACGCATGATGATGAGATTATGAGGATGATGTCGATGGAGATGATAATGATATGTATGATGTTATGCGTTATGTTAGGCATGGTGGTGCGTTTGTTGCATCGTATGTATGATGTGCGTGATGTGATGTATGATGATGCTGCATGTTTATGTTTATGTTTATGTTTATGTTCCTTATTATGTATGTTTATCTTGCTATGCCTTTGCGTTGAACGTTAATAAAATGAAATGAAAGTATTATGTAACGTAAAGTGGAAGATAAAAAAAAGAGGAACGTAATGAATGAATGCATGCATTAATGAATGAAATCGTGAGAGGCTTGTAAGTGAAGCGTAGTGAAGTGCACGGCTCTAATGCCTTAAGCTCAACCGTGAGAGGTTCAGCTAGTCTATAGTGTGCACGCAAGGGTTCCAGTCTTTGTGGCTGACCTTTGATGATGTACCCATGTTGATGGGGGTGATGTACCCATTTCGATGGGGGTGATGTACCCATGTTGATGGGGGTGATGTACCCACTTCAGTGGGGGTGTAGTACCCATAATGTTGGGGGTGTATGATGGTTACTCGGGTTACGCATAACTCCGGGGGTATAGCATAAAGCCATGCATATGTATGAGGTGAGCAACTCTGTCGTTGCAAAAGACTCGAGAAACGTACTATCGTGATGTTGCCTTGGGGTGAGCAACCTTGTTGTTGCAAAAGACTCGGATAGTTAGCTATCATTAAGATGGGCAATGAGGTGAGCAACCCTAGGGGTGCAAACGACTCGGATAGCGTGTAATCATTGAGATTGCTATTGAGGTGAGCAACTTTGTGTTGCAACAGCCTCGGATGGAGTTCAATCCCTGTGATTGACTCATGTGAGATCTTTGTTGCGTATCCCGGTGTTGTGTCTGTCTTCGGACATGAGTCGGGGACTTGTGAGCAGGTCCCGGCACATCATCAGATTTCGATCATGAGTCGGGGATATTGCATGAGACAAGATTCGAGTAAGGAAGGGTAATGAGTAAAGAGATGAATGAAAGAATGAATGTATGAAATGAACGTTAATGGAATATCCTAATAATGTATGAAATGGGATCCTTGTCATTCGACCTCAGTAATCGTGGTTGTGTGCCATGAAGAGGGTAAAGTCTAACAGGATCTAGAAAGTAGTGAAAGATAATGATGTATGATGAATGATGAATGTAATGAACGTAATGATGAAGATAATAATGATATTATCTGTATGTACGTATGATGTGTGAACGCATGTATGTAACGAATGTTTTTATTAAAGAAAGGAAAGAACGGTTTTATGAAAGAAAAGTAAGTTTTATTTTAAAACTAGAACTCACTCAGCAACGCTGACTTTGATGTGTTTCCAGTTGGCAGGTATGTTGCTGAGGATGGCACGGGGCGGCTACTCAGTGTATTTTGGATGGCATCTTTATGTTTAATGCTTTTGTATTAAATGTAACATGATATTGATGAAGGAACGATTGTACTAAGGTGCAAAGGTATTTTGATGGAATGAAATTATGTTTTTATGTTTCCGCTCAACTATTTAAGAAAGGAAAAATATAATTATATGTTTTGAGTGCGATGAATGACCAACTGTAAGCGTCCCGGGAACGGGGTCTTACAAGTTGGTATCAGAGCCAAAGTTTAAGTGAATTGGGTAAATATTTTCAAAAACCTAATCTTAAACTGAGAATGGGACGGAAAGGGAATGGGATGCCAATCTGAGTAGCTGCGTGCCATCAGGTATTTTTGTAAAGTTAACCGGTTTTACGTGCGCATGTCATATGGATTATGTGTTGCTGGTAGATTTAGATACTGATGTAGTCAGGACGGGTAATGCTCGGAGTTTGAAGAGTAAAGTAAGTGGCTAATCACAACTGGCCACTGTAATTAGGGACTTACTATACTTGACATAAACTGAGCTGTTCCTTGAATGACCGTGTTAGTGTTTGAATCTTTCAGTGTGTTTAGAGAATGGCTGGTGGAAGATCTTCGAAAGCTTCTCGTGGTGGAGGTGGTGGTGGACGTGATGCTGAACCACGGGTCACAAGAGGAAGGTCAAGGGCCGAAAGGGTAGTTCATGAAGAACCTGTGACCCCTCATCCTGAGGGCGGTGATGAGAATGCTAATCAGAGGGCCTCGATGAGAGAGGCGGTTGTGGAGGAAGTGCATCAGGTCTTGCAGACGATCCTACCGTCTGTGGTGACCGAAGTGATAAGGACTGTTAGAGATGAGGAGAGGAAAGAAAGGGGTAGACCTTCGGGCGAAAGGAGACGACCCGAGACTGAAACAGATCTCTCCGATGACGAAGAGGAAGAAGAAGAGGAAGAGCCTACGCCGGAGGCGGCACGAGGCTGTAACTATGGGGCGTTCCAGCGATGCAAGCCCCCTACTTTTGATGGTAATGGCACTGCTGCTGCTGCTCACCGATGGGTGAGAGAAATGGAAGCCGTTTTAAATATCAGCGAGTGCCGGGAAGATCAGAAAGTCAAATTTGCTACCCACTCTTTCGTGGACTCAGCTTTGTGCCGGTGGGACAACATAGTCCAAGTTGAGGGGAGTAGTGCTATCGAAAGGATGAGATGGTCAGAGTTGAAGAGGCTGGTGATTGAGGAGTTCTGTCCTCACCATGAGATGGATATAGTTGAAAGAGAGTTCCTGCAGCTGGAGGCGGGAACAATGACGCATCAGCAATACACCACCAAGTTCAACGAAATGGCATGGCTGGTGCCGGATCAGGTAACACCCCTCTCACGAAAGATCAAGAGGTATATTCATGGCTTGCCAGCGGACATTTGTAGGCACATGATTGCTGCCCGACCGAGCACGTTTAGGTCGGCGGTTGATTTAGCGGGAAGGTTATAGATGAAAAATTGATGGTGGTGATAGAAAGTAGCAAGAAAGGAGATGGTGATCAGGATTGGAACGGGAAGCGATTGGGACGCGACGGAGCCGCTCCAAGTAACAAAGGTGCACGGGTGGATGACCATCGTGTGGCCATAAATGATGTGGGTTCAGAAAGGTGTGACAAGTGTGGACACAGGCACCCTGGGGAATGTAGATTGGGGACTAATGCCTGCTTTCGTTGTGGAAGGACCGGGCATGTAGCGAAGAACTGCGGTATGGGGAAGTGTTATTCTTGTGGTGAGGAAGGTCATAAGAGCAGGGACTGTAAGAAGCAAAGGGCTGGAGGTTCGGGAGTGAAGAAGATCGGAGGAAGCTAGGACGGACTTCGATGTTGTGTCAGGTATGTTCCTAGTAAATAGATCTTTAGCTTGTGTATTTAATGTTGGCGTTAGTAAAAGTTTTATTCCTGCTGCTTTCTATGCTAAATTGCCTGTTAATGGTAAGAATATGGATGCGCCGTTCGATATAACCCTAAGAGTGGATTGTTTGGCGGACTACGGAGCGAATACTATGTGTTGCAAAAAGATGATACGGCTAACAGCGCCTGAGGGGATCATGGTGATGGCTTAGGGTGATTGAGTCACGACGATTTCGAAGGTGATTTCAATGGCAATGGCGGGAAGGTGCACGAAGCGTGACATGATGGAGTAAGTGAGTAGATGCCTTACTTGTCTACGAGTGAAGGCCGAGCACCAAACGACGTTTGAGAAATATGGAGGTGACTGAGGCAACGACTGAGAAGCTCGAAAGGATCAAAGCCTTGGGGGAAGTAGTTAGAGATAAACCAGAAGTCGTATGTTGATAAACGACGTAGAGCGATTGAATCCCAGGTGAGAGACTGGAAAAGAGATGAGACAGTATTGCTAGCGACGGTTTAAGGAATGACAGGTTTCGGGGACGAAACCTATTTAAGGGGGGTGGACTTGTAACACCCGGAAATTTCCTTTGTAGCCGACGAAAGAAGAAAAAGAAATAAAGTCCAAAGTCGAGGGACCAAACCCGCCAACGAGAGAAACTTCGATGCACGGGAGTATAAAAGGGGGAAAACACCCCTATTCTCCCCATATTTCAACCAAGAGAGGAGAAGAGAGGAGAAGGAGAAAAGGGGAGAAAAGTTGGTTCGGGTGGATTCGAGCGTGGAATTCAACGAGGAGCGAGTCAAATCGAAGCTCTACTCGACGGGATCGTTAAGGTGAGTTCTAGGACCCCTCTTTTACACGTTTTCAACTGATTTTGGGCTGGAACACGTCCAAAAACCTATTTTCGAGTTTTTGGGTGAAGACCCGTTTTGATGCATGTATGTATGTGTATGATGCGTTTGAGACTTGATTTCTTGCTTAGTTATGCTTGTATGAGGTCATGGTATGTTTTCCTAACCTTTAGAAGGGTTGATTTGAGCTTAAAAGAGGTTTGGAAGGGGTTGGAAGTCGAAAACCCGCGGCTGCAGTCGAGCTAACTGCACTCTGCACCAGCTAGGGCTAGGCGACCGACTGGAGGGCGACTGGAGGGCGACTGGAGGCCATTCGGCCGATTGAAGTGCGACTGAGGTCCATACGCACGTTTGTTATGCGACTGAGGCCCATACGCATGATGGTCATGCGATTGAAGTTCATGTGCTTGGGAGTCATGCGATTGAGAGATGGTGCGACTGAGGTTCATTCGCACGGAGGTTATGCGACTGAAGTCCATGCGCCTGGAGGCCATGCGACTGAGGTTCATTCGCATGAAGAGTATGCGACTGAAGCCCATACGCCTGAAGTCATGCGACTGAAGGCCATACGCATGAGAGTTATGCGACTGGGAGTCCATTCGCATAGAGGTCCATTCGCCCATAGTCCATTCGCATAGGGTCCATTCACATAGATGCCCATTCGCCTAAGTGTTCAGAGATGATAGCCGAGATGAAATTTCTCGACGATGTGATAGGCATGGACGGTATAAGGTGACGCAGGATGATGAGATTATGAGGATGATGTCGATGGAGATGATAATGATATGTATGATGTTATGCGTTATGTTAGGCATGGTGGTGCGTTTGTTGCATCGTATGTATGATGTGCGTGATGTGATGTATGATTGATGCGTATGTATGATGATGCTGCATGTTTATGTTTATGTTTATGTTTATGTTCCTTATTATGTATGTTTATCTTGCTATGCCTTTGTGTTGAACGTTAATGAATGAAATGAAAGTATTATGTAACGTAAAGTGGAAGATAAAGAAAAGAGGAACGTAATGAATGAATGCATGCATTAATGAATGAAATCGTGAGAGGCTTGTAAGTGAAGCGTAGTGAAGTGCACGGCTCTAATGCCTTAAGCTCAACCGTGAGAGGTTCAGCTAGTCTATAGTGTGCACGTAAGGGTTCCAGTCTTTGTGGCTGACCTTTGATGATGTACCCATGTTGATGGGGGTGATGTACCCATTTCGATGGGGGTGATGTACCCATGTTGATGGGGGTGATGTACCCACTTCGGTGGGGGTGTAGTACCCATAATGTTGGGGGTGTATGATGGTTACTCGGGTTACGCATAATTCCAGGGGTGTAGCATAAAGCCATGCATATGTATGAGGTGAGCAACTCTGTCGTTGCAAAAGACTCGAGAAACGTGCTATCGTGATGTTGCCTTGTGGTGAGCAACCTTGTTGTTGCAAATGACTCGGATAGTTAGCTATCATTAAGATGGGCAATGAGGTAAGCAACCCTAGGGGTGCAAAAGACTCGGATAGCGTGTAATCATTGAGATTGCTATTGAGGTGAGCGACTTTGTGTTGCAACAGCCTCGGATGGAGTTCAATCCCTGTGATTGACTCATGTGAGATCTTTGTCGCGTATCCCGGTGTTGTGTCAGTCTTCGGACATGCGTCGGGGACTTGTGAGCAGGTCCTGGCACATCATCAGATTTCGAGCATGAGTCGGGGATATTGCATGAGACAAGATTCGAGTAAGGAAGGGTAATGAGTAAAGAGATGAATGAAAGAATGAATGTATGAAATGAACGTTAATGGAATATTCTAATAATGTATGAAATGGGATCCTTGTCATTCGACCTCAGTAATTGTTAGGACCTTGTATTTGAACGAAATACTGAGTGATTAGCGTGTTAAACCAACTCAAATAGTGCGGAATCCTATTTGATTGGCGATCCAATCAGTGAGAACACACGATGAATCAATCAAGAATTGAAATCAACGTCAGAAATCGATTAGGAATCGATCTAATGTGTTCTGTGAACTTGGAGAACGTTTTGGGAGGCTTCTGGACGGCTAGGGTACGTCTGGAATCGTAATGGGATGAATGCTTACGTTTTCCCACGAATTGGGTCTATTTATAGGTTAGTATTGTTCAATCGTGCGACTGGGCCATAAGTATGGTTTAGTCGTGCGATTGAACCATGCGGTTGATTCATCCGCACGACTGAGTGTTTAGTCGTGCGATTGAGTCAATCTTATGTGTCAATCATACGACTGATCCAGTCTCCTGTTTCAATCGTGCGATTGAGTCAATCGTATGAAGTTATTCATGCGTGTGGTCCATTCGCATGGGCCATTCGCATGAGAACTTCATTAAGTTAAGTTTGAATGTTTTAATTAATATAACATAATGTGCAATCATTCAAACATTTATAAACCCAATCAATTCAATCACAACTTATTAATGAAATATTAAACATCACAAGTAACAACCAATTCATATCATTTCATTAATTGATACAATTACATCATAATCAGACAGACAAGATTTATTACATTACAACTCATGATCTAGGGACATACATGCATCAACAAACTCCCCCTTGGACCTAGATCTATCTAATCTCTTGTCTTCAGCATCACCTCCTTATACTTCTTGTACTTCTCCTCTTTAGTGACTCCTGCGTGTATCTCGAACGCAAAGCAAAGTCGTATAACGTTTTGGAACTGGAGGGCTTGTACAATGTCTTGTGTGTCATAGAACAGTGGCCACTTGTATAATGTATAGACATCATTAGCAGACAAGTTGGTTAGCCACATCGGGTCGAATACCCTGATAGTATCCATTTGGCCCTCTTTATTCAGAACTATGACAGCTTCAGCGGTTCTCCAATCATAGTACCACCATTTGAAGTGTGGAGTGAAGTCCTGTGGCATTTCCCTGAGAGGGATTCTCGACATAGTGCGCGAGGGACTCCACTTCAGCACAATCTTGGGTTTGCCAGTAATGGTATCAACCTCAGACCTTCTTATATACCTCGTAGGCTGTTGTGGTCTGAAGTTAACCCATCGGGTGTGGTACTCCTTTTTCAGGGCAGCCTCAAACCAGCCTGACATCTTTCTTGGGTCAGCATACAGCAGCTTTAGTTTAGCCAGCTGGTTGAGCTCAAAACCAGGTAGAGTCTTCAGATCATGTGGAAACCTGAAGTACTCTATGCCCTGCTCCCTCTTAACTTCATACGCGTTAAGGTCATCAAAATAAGCCCATGAGATAATCCTGCCTGACACCTTATGGTGTTTCTTGACTCTGTAGAGCTTGGTGTAGGCATCTCTCTTTGGTGCAGCACGCTGGGCTCTTACTTCTTCAAAACAGGCAGCCCACTCAGCCTTGCGAATGTCTACGTCATCGTTGGAGGCTTGGGCTGTTCCTTCAGTCTTTTCAGTTTCCTGCTCCATCTTGTCTAGTACCTCAAACGTATCACTGACTAGGGATTCACCCAGATTGGGGACCACATTTCCCTCGGCGTCAGCATACTGAGGGTACTCTTCTGCAGTAATGTCTTCAACCTCAACTTCATCAATTTCATTAAGTTCCTCATCACTGGTTGAATCAACTGTTGGAGCGTCCTTGACTATTTCATCGGGATTGAGTCTAAACATCTCTGCCAGTTGCTCATCAGATAGGTCATGAATTATTTCCTCTTCTTCAGGGGTATAACTTACAGACCGTCTCACTATCCCTTGTAGGTCAAGAATCATGGTTAATTGAGTCTTGACCATTTGAAGGGGAGCAAAGTCAAACTCATCCCTTTGAAAGTTTGGATCTGTTTGATATAGACATTCAACACATAAACCATTAGTAATTAATCAAACAGACTTATATTAACTTAATATATAAACATTTAACACACTTGTTTTTCATTACATGATTCAAATACAAAATAAATAAATACATAAGACATCTAATCTGTACTTTTGTCTTGAATCTGGGGCGTGTCGCTCGGAGGAGCAGAAGTGGTGGATGACTGGTCCTGTCGATGCTTAGATCTTCACTCTTGACCAGAAGCAGAGGCCGATGCAGCCGCATCCCCTCCTTCTGCCTCGTCATCATCATCTCGACCTTCTGTCCTGTCTTCCTCAGTCTCTTCCTCATCATCATCATCTTCCTCATCATCATCATCATCTTCATCATCACCATCTCCATCATCCCCGTCACCCTCCTTTAGCTTCAGGGGCTCATCCTTCGACCCCTTTAACCGCAGCATAATCGTCTTGTTGGTCGTCTCCAACTCCTCTATACGTTTGACGGACTGGGCCTGCTGGTCCTGGAGTTGGGACACCTCGACTCTCTGCTGGTCGATCACCCGAGCCTGCTCTGCCATTTGCTGAGACTGGGCAGCAGTCAGGTCGGTCAGCTGGCGGATCTGCGCCGCCTTCTCCTCATCTGCAGCAAGTAGACGCATCACCATACGGTTAAGCGCTGAAAGCTGCTCCTCTACCCCGATGTGAGGTAGAGTAGATCCATAGACATGTGGTGGTTGGGCTGAGGGTCCAGCATGATGTGTGGTGGTGGTGGCAGTGGCAGTGGTGAATATGGGTCGGTGGGTTGATGCTGGTGAAGTAGGTGTGAATGGTCTGGTGGTGGATGGGAAGGATACAGTGGTGGTAGGTAAGGTGGTGGATGTGGTAGTGGGAGTAGTGGATGTGGTGGCTGTGGTGATGGGTGGTATGTCAGTAGTGGTGGTAGTGGTGGCTGTGGTGGTGGAAGTAGTAGTAACGAAGGTCAGGCGACGCTTCTTCTTCTTCAATCCATGGGGTTGAGCCATCCGCTTCCTCCTAGTCCCGGTGGAAGTGGATGCTCCCCCTGCAGCTCTGCTCACTGAACCCGGAACATAGTTCGGGTCAGTCTCTCTCTCTGAGGAGTCCCGAGGGTGTTCACCAACCACCCTAAGCCCATGGTCTGTGGGAACAACTTTACTTCCCACAGTCCTGGTGAGGGGCTCCTCATCTGACTCCTCCTCCTCTTGATCCCCAGCCACAAACTCCTGATGGAAACCGGCCATCTCAGCGACCTCTCCGGCAGTGGCTGACCCCGGGGGAATAACGTCTGAATCAGTGCCTCTAGATGGAGCAGGCATATCATCCCCGGCGTCGCCGCTATCATCATCATCAGAGTCAGTCTCTGGTATAGCAATATGCTCGACATCCGAATCACTGTCATCGTGGCGCCACTTTCTCTTGGCTGGCGCCACATAATCAGCACGGGCCAGATGCCCAAACAACCTCCTGACAGGGGGCTTCACCTGCTTCCCCCTGTATACCTTCATCCGGCCAAGCGTCGTGTCATCCATGACCTCAAGAGCAACAGCATCATCTTTCTCCTTTCCTCGATGTTCTCCACCAGGTAGGTGAATATCATCTTGGAGAAGCTGAACGGGTGGTTCAGCACCAACGCAACATACGCGTTCTGGATCTGGTCGGAAAGCTCATCAAAACCTCCCTTCCTGGAAGCTATACACTTTAGCAGCACGTGCGCAAGATACTTAAACTGGGGACAGAGGTTACTCTTGTTGAGTACCCCAGCATTGATGTCCCCAGAGTACTTGGCTCTCATGAAACATCCTCTGACAGTGAGGGGGTGTAGACGAGTAGGACAATCAGCATCGTCCCCAAACTGTAGAACAATCCTCAGATCCTCCTCTGATACAGTGATAGCCTCACCAAAAATCGTACTCCTGATGCAATGAGGCTCAGAGGATCTATCAACAGTCGCGCCTTCCCAGAAGGCCTGCTGCACTGATCTGTATGGTGTGCATGGAGTAGATATAGCATGAGCGATCCTGGATCTCAGCAGAAATGTAATAATGCCTGCGAAGTCAGCTGCGTTCCTGGATGTCAAATCCAGATGAGCACATATGTTGTGCTTGGTGCTCATGTTCCATCGACTCGCCATCTGTAACACATAACAATATAAACATTAGTTCCTTTGGCTAAGAGTATAATGAAACACTTAGACTTTGAATAAAATCTCTGTCATGCGATTGAAGTTGTACGACTGAAGACAGTCGTGCGACTGAACCGTGCGATTGAACTTCAGACGTGCGAATGACCTCATGCGCACGACTGAGTGTGCGACTGGGCTCATGCGCATGTACTCTTATGCGGTTACACCAGTCGTGCGACTGAGTCTCATTCGCATAGTTCAGTCGTGCGGTTAAGTGAATCGTTCCCTTCAGTCGTGCGACTGAAGTTCATCCGGACGACCAGTCGCCTGTCTCAGTTGTTCAGTCGCCAATCGTTCGAAACTTCACAAACTAAGTCTTTTAACTCAATTAACCGGTTCATTAGAGTCGCATTCTCGTTACTAATAACCTATTTAACTTAATTTTAACATTTTGCTTGGTTTTAATAGGTTATTAGGGCTTTCTTGTCTCGGTTCACATTTCACAGTCGAACACTCCCAATTGGGGTTCCAATCTTTCTATTTTTGATGAAAGAGGACTTGAAACTACCTGTATGATGAATGTCGAGAGTCAGTGAATCACAATCAGAAGTAAAACTAGGGCAAATGAAATTTTGGCAGAGTAACGGTAGGGAGTGCGATTTAGGGGCGATTTGAGGGTGATGAGTCTCTGCGACCGACTCCACCTCTATTTATACCAACCCTAGATCCAATCGTGCGACTGAGTTCATACGCACCTTTCAGTCGTGCGAGTGGGACTCAGTCGTGCGATTGGGTCAGTCGCCCTTCTCCAGTCGTCCGACTGAAGTTCAGTCGTGCGACTGACTCACTCGTTCGCACTTAATCCTCCGACTGGACTAATCGTATGGTCCATTCGGTTGGATGGTCCATACTCATAGTTCATTCGTGCGAATGGACTTCATTCGTATGGTTAGTCCATACGTATGGTCCATTCGTGCGAATGGGTCATACTTAGTTAATTTTCTGCCATTTTTACCAATTTACTTTTAAACTCTTTTAGATTAATTAAATTAACATTATGAGCCTTTGATCATCTCAGACATGATCCTTTTATCTTGAAAACACTTTGATCACCTCAGACGTGATCCTTTTAACCACTTTGGTCACCTCAGACGTGACCCTTTTAAAAAAACTTTGTCACCTCAGACGTGACTGTTTTAACTTTTCAAAGCACATATGGTCATCTCAGACATGACCTTTTAGTAGTGAGTTGATTCCTTCTGATTTTCCTGATGTAGCCCGACACTTGACTCAAATTAAAATTAAATGACTAACTAATTTAAGACTTTAAACTAATTACATAAACAGACATATTTTTGGCTTTTTGTGAGAGATAAATCCAGAGATTGATATCTACGGGATTTGGTTCGGGAGTAGATAGCTTCAACTTAGATTGATCATATCTGGACCAATTCAATTTTTGGAATCATACAGGCAATTCAAATCATTTGGGACTAGTTATTAAAACTTTAGATGCTCAAATTCTCGGTGTTCATCCAGAGTCGTTAGCAACTTAAGGAAATCATACTGAAACTCTTAGATTTTCACATTGATTTTAACCTTTGAGCATGTAGCCACAATGATTGTCAGTATGTTTGTCCACTTAAATCCATACACAGACTTTTGACACAGACTGGTGACTTATTTAGGTTTAATTATTTCAACTAACATTTGTGGATCCCACACTTATATGGTAATCAACATTCCTCAGGAGCTTTTGAGCGGTCTACGGGTATTATTACAAGAAGAGACTATTCTTAGAGCTTTCAAAGAGAAGCCTGTCCTCAGGTCAGTGCCATCGCACAGCAGAGAGGCGGCAAACAACAATGAATTCTAGAATATCTAGGTTATGCTTATCCTCAGGTCAGTGCCATCGCACAGCAGAGAGGCACACAACCTATCTCCTTGTTAGAGCAGCTTATTTTATTTTGCACAAAATGCACCAACAACATAAGTCATTAGCTTTATTGCATTTGTCTTTCATTTTTTTTTGCTTAGCTCTAATTATGGTCATCCGCACACATTTGTGGCGTTTAAATGCTCATTACCCCTTATTGGAATATTGTTGATTGTGTTAACCAGTGATAAGATGGAAGCCCACAGTCAGTTGAACAACTTAGTTTGATCTTGAGATCACCAATCAGGTCTAATGTCTATTGTGTTGAATCTACCAACATATCATTTATGGTCTAGCAGCCTCTAAGTCTACTTTCTTTGTGTCACCTTAGGAGTTGCCAGTTTTCTATCATCTTTCCTTTTATATTGCTCAGACTACACAGATTTATACTTTGAACTTTTGCATCTTTCCAAAAACTTAAATTTTTAAAGTCCCTCTTGATTTGTTCCTGTGTACTATCATTTTCCAAAGGTATTGAATCGGTATTACAGACACAATCTACCTTATTTCAGCTAGTTACTCCTTCTCCCTCATTTTTTTTTTTATATAATGTTAACTTGCTGACATATTCTCCCCCTAAAATACTAAAATCATTTCTGGTTTAATTATTTTAGGATTTTAATAAACAGCAAAATAACATGAGTTTAAATAAAATAAAATCAAATAGACAAATAAAATGAAATAAAATAAACTTTAACTAAACTACATCGGACTACACATTATCATCATCAGGAATTACCTCACTTTTCTTTTTAACGCCGTTGACCTCTAGCAAATATTGAAAACGTGGTTTATCAAAGCTTTAGTATAGAGGTCAGCGCGTTGAAAATCAGTATTAATTTTAACCACATCAATTAAGTTCTTTTCAAAGCAATCTCTTATGAAATGGTATTTAATACCGATGTGTTTGGTCTTAGGATGTTGGACCGGATTTTTAGTTACTGCAATTGCAGCAGAGTTATCAACAAAAATAGGAGTAGATGAGAATTTTAAACCGTAATCCCGCATTTGCTGTTGAATCCAGATGATTTGAGAACAGCAACTTGCAGCAGCAACATATTCGGCTTCACAGGTTGACAATGCAACCGATGTCTGCTTCTTACACTGCCAGGTAACTAATCTTCTCCCAAAGAATTGACACCCCGCTGATGTAGACTTGTAGTTCATCTTGCAGCCCCCGTAATCCGAGTCACTATACGCGGTAAGCTCAAAGTCATCATCATGAGGATACCACAATCCAAGTGTGGGTGTACCCTTCAGATAACGAAAAATCCTCTTGACCCCGATCAGATGGTTGACCTTTGGTTTAGCCTGATATCTAGAACATAGACATGTAGCATACATAATATCAGGTCTTGAGGCAGTGAGATACATGAGGGATCCAATCATTCCTCGGTACATAGTGGCATCTACTAGATCTCCATTCTCATCAGGTGCTATATCATGATTCGTAGCAAGTGGAGTCCCAGCAGCAGAAGCATTCTCCATGTCAAAGCGACTGAGAATGTCTCCTACATACTTGGTCTGATGTAGAAAGATTCCATTAGGTGTTTGATCCACCTGTAACCCGAGAAAGAACTTCATCTCCCCCATAGCACTCATCTCAAACTCTTTCTTCATTACTGCTTCAAACTCTTTACATAACTCTTCGTTCTTTGACCCGAAGATTATGTCATCAACATATATCTGTACAAGCAGTAGGTCGCCATCCTTTTCCTTAATAAACAGTGTACAGTCAATGACTCCCCTGCGAAAGCCGTGTTTCACAAGATGAGTCGAGAGTTTCTCATACCAAGCTCGAGGAGCTTGATGAAGCCCATATAAAGCTTTGTCGAGCTTGTAAACTCTATCCCGATGATAAGGATCCTCAAAACCCTCGGGTTGACTTACATAGACTGTTTCCCTGATTTCCCCATGAAGGAATGCACTCTTCACATCTAATTGGTAGACTTTGATCTTCATGTACGATGCATAGGCAAGGAAGATACGAATGGCTTCCATCCTTGCCACGGGTGCAAACACCTCATTATAGTCAATCCCCTCGACTTGGCGAAAACCTTGAACCACCAGTCGAGCTTTGTTCCTGATAATGACTCCTTGGTCATCCTTCTTGCATTTTAGTACCCATTTGGTGCCAATGACTTTAGCACCTTTAGGTCTATCAACCAGAGTCCATACACCTAACTTCTTAACTGCAGAAGTTCTTCTTGCATGGCACTCACCCACGCCTCATCATTTAGTGCCTCACTGACATATTTTGGCTCAACCTGCGAGACAAAACATCGATAAGCACCATCATGAATGTAACCTTTCTCCATAACCGAGGCGTAATCAGCTGAGTATAGCTGATTTCGGGTTTGTACTCCTGATCTGACATCCCCAATAACATTGTCAAGGGGATGATAGACATTTAGTCGTGATCCTGGAGTAGTAGGAACAGCCACCTCAGAACCGAGATTATGAACATTTGGTTCTGCATCTGAGGTAGTGGAGTTTGAGGTTCCGAAGTCGAAGGTGCATCACTCGTAGATGCTTGTGGACTTTCAGGAACTGGAACCTGTTCCTCCTGACTGTTCTGGTCATCTGCTTCAGTTTCATCTTCAGAGGAGGAGTCACTGTCGTCGACTACTCCCCCTGACTGAGTAGATGATTCTCCCTGTGTGCTAGATGGTGTATTCAGAATATCATACATCATCCTAGTAGCTAACTCATCATCCGAGGGAGAGAGAGGGATGTTGAAGGACTTGAAGAATCCATCATAATCGAAGAAGTATGCGGGTCCTTTGCCTGTAGGTGGTGTGGTATATCTCTGAACGTCGACATTACACCACACTTCTACAAGACCCGTTGAGTTATTGTAAACTCGCTTGTTCGGTATGTTGTATCCTAGAAAGATTCCTTCATCTGCCTTCTCGCTGAATTTTCCTTCTTGTGTCTTCTTCAGAAGTGTACACGGCGCGCCAAAAGGTTCAAGATACTCCAAATTCGGTTTGCGTCTTTGTAGTAGCTCATAACATGTCTTTCCGTGGCGCTTGACTATTAGGACTCGATTCAGTGTATAACATGCATTTGCTACTGCCTCATTCCAGAATTGGATAGGCAGTTTCGAGTCAGCCAGCATAGTCCGTGCAGTCTCTATCAAGCTTCTGTTCTTTCTCTCAGCAACACCATTCATCTGAGGCGTGTAAGCAGAAGTGAATTGATGAACAATTCCCTTTTCCTTGCAGTATGCCTCCATCCATTGATTCTTGAATTCTGTCCCGTTGTCTGAGCGTACTTGTCTAACTTTTAGCTTGTAGAGAGATTCCAGTGTGGTTACTAATTCCTTGAATGACTCAAATGTTTCTGATTTGGATTTCAGAAACATTACCCAAGTGAACCTTGAGTAGTCATCAGTGACCACAAAACAGTACAAATCGCCTGCAATGCTCCTTGTACTGACTGGACCAAACAGATCCATGTGAAGAAGTTCAAGAGGAAGTTCTATTGAATGAACTTTCTTTTCCTTATGAGACTTCTTTGTCTGTTTGCCTTTCTTGCAAGCTACACAAAAGTCAGGAAGTTGGAAGTTCTTGACATTTACTCCTCTTACTAAATCCTTCTGAATCAAATGATTCATCTTCCTTTGACTAATGTGTCCCATTCTCCTATGCCAGGAGATTGAGTCCTTCTCAGTAGCTTTAGATAGAAAGCACTGAACCTCATGATCCGTTGTAGCAGCTGTTGACAGATCCAAGACATAAAGGTCTTTATATCTTGAAGCAGTCATCAGAACTTGGTCCTCTGGGATCATGTAGTCTTTCTTCAGCACGTAACACTTCTTGTTGTCGAAGATGACTTTAAATCCTTTATCGCAGATTTGGGAAACAGAAAGTAAGTTATTCTGAAGTTGTTGAACGTAGTTCACCTTATCAAACTTAACTTTCTGATTTCCCACTTCTCCCTGTGCTGTGATGTATCCTCCCTTGTTTCCTGCAAAGGAAACATGCCCTCCTTTTATTTGTTTGACGTTTGATAAAAGGGCTCTATTTCCTGTCATGTGCCTGGATGCTCCGCTGTCTATAATCCACGTGTTAGTCTCAGCGCTGTATCGAACACCCTGCACATATAAAGTAAATGTATTAGTTTAGGTTAGGAACCCAAGCCTTTACTGTCTTGGGTTTCCCAGAGGCATCACACATCATAAACTCTACCCATTGACCCTTAGAGGGTGAGGGTAGCTCAGATTCCTTCTTGTCATCAGTATCAGACACACAGGATGACTTCTCTTTCCATAAGCCAGATTTGTGCAATGCCTGTTTATGATAAACAGTCGTCTGGCTTACAGGTTGGACTTTAGGTTCACTAGATCTTCTAGGTGGAGTTAGAGAACTCCTCTTAGAAGACCTAGGTCTAGAGTCCTGAAGATCAATCTTCTTCCTAGGTGTCTGATAGAAAGGACAATAGGAAGCAATGTGTCCACATTCTCCACAGTTGTAGCATGATCTGCTATCAACTTTATGAGTAGACTTTCTTTGTGGAGAAATGCGTGACACTCTAGTAACATCAATCACTTTAGGTTTTGACTCTTGCATGTTTGATGTTTTCTCTGGTTTAACAAATTTAACTGTTTTAACCTGTTTAACGTGTTCCACTTTTTGGTTAACTGGTTTTTGACTTGTAGCATGTGAAAAATTAACGTTTGAAGTCCTTTTAGGTTCTGATTTGACTCTGTTTGACCCTGACTTTAAGTTAACTTTTTCAAATTCATTTTCCAGATTAACACAAGGCAATTTACCCTTTGCCTTTGAAGTGGCCTCCTTTTGTTTCTGTCCAGATTCAGTAGATGAACATGATGTGTCTGGATCAGTAACAAGAGGAGTAGTCACCACATGATCCTTGATGGGGTTGTTGTTTACTGGTTTAGACTTGGTGTTCATCAAGGTCTCAGGTGGAGGTGGAACCACTTTGTAGCCTAATCCCTCCCCGTTATTCCTTTCTCTCACTAAGTGTTGAACTATGTGTGAAGAACTAGTCCAACTGTGCAGTTTCTGTTTTAAGGAGTTAACTTCTACTTCTAGAACTGCCTTTTGCTTCTTAGTGTCCTCTAGGGAGTTTAGATAGTACCTAATGTCATTTGCTTGGTTAAAGGCAACTACTTCGGTTTCCCTAAGCTGTTTAGTCAATAGGTCTATCTTTTCTTTATAACTATGCTCATTTTGTTTTAGAACTCTATTGGCCTCAGTGCATAGTTGTAAATCTTTTACTAAGTTATCATTGTGATCTAATAACCTAGCAAATTTTTCATCAATGCTATTCCTAAACATATCACAGTTAGAACAAGCATGATTATTAAACATTTGGTCAGTTGTACTTACCTGTGTTGGTTCAGAAGAGTTAGCCATCAACGCAGCATCAGACGTCTCTGGTTCTGGTGATTCTGACTTTTCTGTCTCTGACTTGGAAGTCTCCTCCTTTGGCTTGTAACTGACCTCAGCTGCAGTTGTTTCTTCACTATGTGACATCGCTATCTCAACTGCTAGATCACCTTCACTCGCAGAATCATCATCAATATCTTCAACACTGGCAATGTTAGATTCTGGTGAGACAAACCTAAAACTCCAATCCTGTCCTTCATCATCATGAGCAGTCAAGGCTTTTGGGTCCTTGTTTGATGAAGTAGAACTGGAAGCTTGCTTGTCTTGGCGAGTAAAGGATGAGAACGGGTTCCCATTACCCGTCTTCTTTGGCTTGACACATTCTCTCTTGAAGTGCCCCTTCTCTCCACAGTTGAAGCAGGTCACTTTGCTCTTGTCAAAGCCAAATGTGGTGTCCTTAGTAGCTATCAAGTTCTGTCCTGTCTTCTTAACAAACTTCTTCGCCCTCGGACAGCGCTAGCTAAGGCCCACATTATATCCATCCTCTCAAGCTCCATTTCATCCACCTGCTCGTAGTCCTCATCTGCCAGATGGCAGTTTCCAATCTTCCCAGCAACAAGTCCATCATATGAATGAACCACTGCTGCTAAAAGATCCATATGCTCTCGAGCTACTTCTACGGTCACATTACCGAGGTTCTCGGTCTTCAATTTGGTAGCACTTGCTTCTGATCCAATATAATGGGTACATGACGACCCTGACGTGTCTGATCCAGAAGGAGAAGCATGTGAAGGACCTGACGAGCTAGACACAAATGCAGTCTGGAGAGGTGCTCCAGATGTCTTAGCTTGAGGCGTGGCGTTGTATAAAGCTGGATTTTGTGTGTACGCAGACTTCTGAGCTCTATACTTCATCCTTAGTGCTTCTTCTCGCAACTTAAGAATGAAGTCATTTATATCCAACTTTATAAGCATTTCATTCTGTCTAAGGTTAGACACGAATGAAGCCCACTTGTCAGGCAATCCGTCTGCGAAGTTGCTTACTTTCTCTTCCATAGTCGTTTCAACTCCATGTGTATGCAATTCGCTCATCAAGTGGTAGAATCTGTCTATGACTTCGTCTAAACTCTCATTACCAATCGATGAGAAGTTATCGAATTCCTTCTTTAACTCCTTTGCCTTGATTGCCTTCAATGATGCATTCCCATCATACCTATTTTCTAGCTCATCCCACAGTTTCTTGGACTGCTTGTTCTCTGAATACTGGTGGAATATGTCTTTGGGGATAGACTGAGTGATCAATGCATAAACCCTTTTCTCTGCATTGTACTTTACTTTCTGTGCGTCGGTCATCCCACTTAACGTCAATTTAACTCCATCAGCTCCCACCGGTGTACTGTAACCGACCTCAATAGCTTCCCACAGATTAGGATCTACTCCATTGAGATAGATCTCAAAACGTTGTTTCCAGTGGGGAAACTCATCTAACGTCAAGAGCTTTGGTGGTTTATTGTGATTACCCACCTCACTCTCAAGCAACAGCAGGTTCTGAATCCTTGAGTCCTTCCCAGCAGTAAAGGCTGACATCTGATCTTCCATGGCTAATAAACTTAGTATCTAATCAATTAAACTTTAACTGATGCGACTGAAGGATGCGAATGGTCTAATCGTGCGTATGAACTCTGCGATTGGTTCAACCGTGCGACTGAACAGGGCGAATGGTTCAGTCGTGCGAATGAATCTGGTGCGAATGAGTTATGCGAACGAACGGTTCAGTCGGCCGAATGAGGGTGCGACTAGGTCCAGTCGTGCGAATGAGCAATGCGAATGGAGTCCAGTCGTGCGAATGGGTCACTCGTGCGACTGAAGCTGCTGTTTTGCGAAAATTTCTAGGTTTGACGGGTTTCAGCCGTAAAAATTCGAAATTTCACAAATCCTAATCGCCTAGGTCCGTAAAAACTGAACTTCGATGAGCAGGGAACGTCCAAGATCACTTTTGATGCCAAAGATCGCGTTTTTCGTGCAAAAACACAAACTTTTATGCAATCTTGATTGAATCAACACGTAATCAAGAGCCAAAGCTCTGATACCACTTGTTAGGACCTTGTATTTGAACGAAATACTGAGTGATTAGCGTGTTAAACCAACTCAAATAGTGCGGAATCCTATTTGATTGGCGATCCAATCAGTGAGAACACACGATGAATCAATCAAGAATTGAAATCAACGTCAGAAATCGATTAGGAATCGATCTGATGTGTTCTGTGAACTTGGAGAACGTTTGGGAGGCTTCTGGACGACTAGGGTACGTCTGGAATCGTAATGGGATGAATGCTTACGTTTTCCCACGAATTGGGTCTATTTATAGGTTAGTATTGTTCAATCGTGCGACTGGGCCATAAGTATGGTTCAGTCGTGCGATTGAACCATGCGGTTGATTCATCCGCACGACTGAGTGTTCAGTCGTGCGATTGAGTCAATCTTATGTGTCAATCATACGACTGATCCAGTCTCCTGTTTCAATCGTGCGATTGAGTCAATCGTATGAAGTTATTCATGCGTGTGGTCCATTCGCATGGGCCATTCGCATGAGAACTTCATTAAGTTAAGTTTGAATGTTTTAATTAATATAACATAATGTGCAATCATTCAAACATTTAAAAACCCAATCAATTCAATCACAACTTATTAATGAAATATTAAACATCACAAGTAACAACCAATTCATATCATTTCATTAATTGATACAATTACATCATAATCAGACAGACAAGATTTATTACATTACAACTCATGATCTAGGGACATACATGCATCAACAGTAATCGTGGCTGTGTGCCATGAAGAGGGTAAAGTCTGACAGGATCTAGAAAGTAGTGAAAGATAATGATGTATGATGAATGATGAATGTAATGAACGTAATGATGAAGATAATAATGATATTATCTGTATGTACGTATGATGTGTGAACGCATGTATGTAACGAATGTTTTTATTAAAGAAAGGAAAGAACAGTTTTATGAAAGAAAAGTAAGTTTTATTTTAAAACTAGAACTCACTCAGCAACGCTGACTTTGATGTGTTTCCAGTTGGCAGGTATGTTGCTGAGGATGGCACGGGGCGGCTACTAAGCGTATTTTGGATGACATCTTTATGTTTAATGCTTTTGTATTAAATGTAACATGATATTGATGAAGGAACGATTGTACTAAGGTGCAAAAGTATTTTGATGGAATGAAATTATGTTTTTAATGTTTCCACTGCAACTATTTAAGAAAGGAAAAATGTAATTATATGTTTTGAGTGCGATGAATGATCAACTGTAAGCGTCCCGGGAACGGGGTCTTACAATAGGTATAATAAAAGTATATGTATAGTGGTATCTTTATACATAATTTGTGTATACTATATACACATGTTACTATGTTATACATATTATTTATAACATTTTACATATATTTAATATAAATATATATCAGATGCTAAATAATATTTCTATATACATTTAATGTTTATATAATATTTATAAATACTTTATCTATACATATTTAAGTTACTTTATACATTAATTCTATTATATTACTTTATAATTTCTTTGGTTACATCAGATATACAAATACCTTTGGACTATATAAATTTGTATTGGTATTATAAGGATCTTTATACATACACATCATATAATATGTATGTAGAGTAAATATACATATATTAATAGTATTACATAATGTATATTTGTATCAATTAATATACCATTTATAAAGTTAACAATATATGTATATGTACATTATATACATGTACTATTCATATCCACACCATACATAGATTTGTACAATAACAAATCTAAAATTATATCAATATTCACATTTAAAACTTTATATACTTAACTAGCTATATAATATTTATATCTAAAAATTATATATATGTATTACCTATTTCAAGTACTAGAGTATTAAAATATGGTATATAAATGTATTAATACATATAATATTACACTTATATTAACAAATATAAGTGTATTATATAAGTTATATTTTAATATGTCATTAAATTTTTAAATATGTATACTAATATGTGAACATAAAGTTATGTAATATACAAGTGTGAATTTATATAATGTTAAACAAGTATATTTTTGTTACATGGATATCTTTAAATCAGTCGTATCATAACATATTATATATTATTAATTACTATATATTTATAACTTTAATCCAAGTTATGGGTCTTGATGTTAGATACATATGTTTATAACAGTGATAAAACCAATTTATTTACTATATATAAATATTACAATATTAATATAAATATTAATTATAACGATTTAAAATATTAATATAACAAATATTAAATATACAAATGTATATTTTGCTTTACCTAAATACATTGGGATAATAGCAATTCTGGAGATGTTGCAGACGAACCATATACTTATGTATGTAAATACTTATTCACAACTATTGTAAGTTTTACCAAAGTTGATAGTTATTTCCTGTATAAATGTTATTTACATGGAAAAATTATTAATATTTATGTCTATATTACAATATTTTATGTATACTACACATTATACTATAGGTGTATCTAGTATTTATATGACATAGAAAATAATATATACTTTGTGTAAATCATATATAATATATCTATATATTACGTGACAATGACTTAGATGCTTTATGTCGGTGCTTGAAATCTTATGTACGTGTGTATTTATTAAAAATTTATCGACATTATATCGGTAATGATATAATTTAAACATGCAACATCAACATCATATATTTATAAAGTTTTGGGACTTATTTAATGTCGATAAGAATAAGTGCATACTATACAAGAAATATAAACATACAAATACTAGGCAATATGTAGGGTGTTTTACAATACATGTATTAAAAAAGAGGGTAATTGTTGAATAGACATAATGTTAAGAGTATTTATATATCTTTTAAATAAGATTTGTCAGTAGATTTATTATTTGTGACAACAAGTGGTATTGTGTAAGGCCCCGTTCCCGGGACGCTTACAGTTGGTCATTCATCGCACATAAAACATATAATTACATTACATTAAGAAATCATTGCAGCGAAAACATTCCAAAAATGACATCACGTTTCATTATAATTATTTTTGCCAAATAATACATCATTATCCGGTTACAAAATTCATGTTTGCATTACATCACAAAAGCTATATAATTGGATGCCATCCCAAAAGAGCCGAGTAGCCTTGCCGTGCCATCCTCAGCAATCATTTACCTGCCAACTGGAAAATGTAATAAAAGTCAGCGTTGCTGAGTGAGTACTAGTTTTATAAAATAAATATACTTTACTTTCGTTGAAAACCATTCCTTTATCATGCGATCATTCAACATACGTATACACAGATAATATCATTATTATCTTTCATTTCATTCATTATCTTCCATTCTTTTCGTTCATTCTGTCTTCCGAGTCTTTTGCGACTACATAGTCGCTCACCTCAATGGCAATCTCGATGATTGCACACTATCCGTGTCTTTTGCACCCCTAGGGTTGCTCACCCCAATTGCCCATCACGATAGCAAGCTATCCGAGTCTTTTGAAACAACAAGGTTGCTCACCCCAAGGCAACATCACGATAGCACTTTACTCGAGTCTTTTGCAACGACAAGGTTGCTCACCTCATAGGCAATCTAAATGATTGCACTTCATCCGAGTCTTTTGCAACACAAAGTCGCTCACCCCAATATATATGCTTGCAAGCCTTTCTTTCGTTCATTCTTCATTCATTAATGCATGCATTCTTACTTCATGTTCCTCTTTCATTATCTTTCGCTTTACATTACATAATACTTCATTCATTCATTCATTCATTCATTAGCATGACATGTAAAGCCACCAGAAAGATAAGCATACATCATAATAAGGAACATATCATACTCATTCATCATCATCATACAGGGCAACATCATACATTCGTAATATGCATAAACATGCAACATCATCATCATCATGCCCTACATGCACTGTAAGGCCATAACCATCCTCTTACATGCTCTTACGGGTTACCTTACGTCCAAACTTACATCTGCACCTTTCCCCGAAGGCTAGAAGTCAAACTACACATTCCTTCGAGTGCAACAGCCCTATTCGGGCGTATGGACACCCTTCAGTCGCATGGCCTCCATGCGACTGAACATCATGCGACTGGGCTCATGCGGATGGTCATCTATGCGAATGAACATTCAATCGTGCGTATGGACCTTGTGCGAATGGAATTACTGCGAATGGGCACCTATGCGACTGACCTCATGCGAATAGACTCATGCGACTAAGCATCTATGCGAATGAACCCTCAGTCGTGCAATCCTCATGCGACTGGACTCCCAGTCGTGCGACTGAAACCTTAGTCGTGCGATTGAACCCTCAATCGTGCGAATGAATCCCAATCGTGCGAATGACCTTCAATCGCCCTCATTCGGCCGTATGGCCTTCATTCGGTCGCCTAGCCCTAGCTGATGCAGAATGGAGTTCATCCCGAACCCAATCTGCCATTTTCGGCCTCCAAGCTCATCCAAACCCATTCTAAGCCTAAATTAACCCTCCTGGACCTTAGGAATGCATACCATAACACCATACAAGCACACACAAGCCCGAAATCATACTCTAAACGCATCATACACATCACACCCAAATGGGTCAAACACATACACACACAAAAACGGGTTTTGAACATTTTCCAGCCCCAAAATCAGTTGAAAACAAGTAAAAGTGGGGTCCTAGAACTCACACAATCGAGCACAAAGACAAGAGCTTCGATTTGGCTTGCCACTCGACGGATTTAGACACCCGAATTACCCGAAACACCACTTTTTCTTCTTTTCTCTATTCCCCCTCTTGAACCCGAAATGTGTGAAGTGTGGGGAGAGTGGGCTGCCCTCTCCCTACAAATATCACCACATTCCCCAACTTTTCTTCGTTGGCGAGTTTGGTCCCTCGACTTTGGACTTTATTTCTTTTCTTTCTTCGCCAGCTTCAAAATAATAAATTTCCGGGTGTTACATATTGAAGTTGAATACCATTAGTTATGCAATGATATCTATATTTAGTATGTAATAAAAAAATAAATATTAATAATTTTTCATGTAAATAACTAGCTAAGTGTAATATTGAATTTTACCACAACTAATATTACATGGCAAGATGGTTGACAATCATCTTTGTATAATTTCATAGTAAATGAACGATTACTAGTATTGTCAAGCATTTATATGCAAAGATGTGATATACTTATATTTTCCTTCACTTATGTAATTAGTTTATATATATATATATATATATATATATATATATATATATATATATATATATATATATATATATATATATATATATATATATGTGTGTGTGTGTGTGTGTGTGTGTGTGTGTGTGTATATATATATATATATACATACATATATATATATACACATGTATATATATACATATATATATATACACATGTATATATATACATATATATATTTACATATATATATATATATATATATATATATATATATATATATATATATATATATATATATATTTACATATATATATATATATAATGTTAATTTTAAATAATATGACATTATTATGTGATATAATGTGTAGTTGAATATATAAAATTAATGATTACAATATTTATACTATATTATCATGTGTATACACATACGTTATATATTTAAGAACTACGGTTTTAATCATGGATGCTCATTCAACATATGTCACAATATGTATAAATAAATGTGAAGGACCCCAGATATTAGCTAATATTAATATCCTTTATTATATTATTGAAATAATACCGTATTAATGTATTTAGGACAATATTAACTTAACTATAAAATTCCTTATAAATCGTTTAGTTTATATTATAAACGATATCTAGTTTATAATATAATGTATAAATTTAACAATATCTATTATTAGATATTAAAATATATATTATATTTTGATACATATTAATGTAATACAATACATTATAAAACATATATATATTATCATGTAAATAAATACTTTTGATATCGTATATATGTAACAATCAAAAGAGTCCTATATGTTTACAAAATAGAAATTTACTACCTTATGTTATAATATAATATTTATGATACATAAAGTATATATACATTGGATTTTTAAATACTTTAATATGTAATTGGATTTAATAAATAATGTTGTAATGTAAATACACATAATATAACTTAAAGTTATGGATTAAACTTTAAGTATACAATATCAAATTTATAAACTTTATGTTAATGGTTGTTTATATATATATTAAAGCTACGAGATTTTGTAAAGTTTAAGACGTTCGATTTTCACCTAAATGAAAGTATTATCATGTCTAAAGATCAGTTATTTACTTTTATGAACTAATATTTGTACACCCATTTGTATATTATATATGGCTAATTTGATGTACATTAAATATATTTATAATTGAAATTGTAAATATAGGTGTATTAAATATAGACATGTACATTAAATATATTATAAACGTATAAATCTATAAAAGGTGTTACGTATTAAATATAGCAAATATGTAAATATTTGCTAATAAACACATTCAATTACACTGAATGTTATTTCTATAACGAATTGTTTTAATAAGTAACTTATTGATTGTATTAAATACAGATATTAATGTATAATACTTGTGTACATACATAGACTTCTCTAAATACTTATGTTTTTATATTAGTGTTAATTCAAGTCAAGTATTTAATGTTTATACTTGACTTGAATTATATACATTACATAAGTATATGATATTATTAATATGTATATTTAATAAATATTTATTAAAATGTATTATGTAAAATATGTATAATGTATTTACATTTATTGTGACACCTTATAAGTTATAGTACATACTATAATATATGTATAACTAATGTACATATGTATAATTTAAATATATGGTCTATACATATATACAAACTATATATATTGATTTACATACTATGTATACTAATACATATTAATATATAAACTATTACATATTTAAACATATGTATTATAATGTAGCTATAAATATATTAAATTAAGTTAATAAACCATAATAAGCACATAGTATTAATATTATGATATATACCTGTATTTATCTATACATATTTAAAGTCATACATATAAAATTGTATTATAATTAATAATATACATACATTTGACATACTATTTAATAGTGATTTTAATATGGTACACTTATAACACATTATGTTCTTGAAAAATTATATAAAGTATTTATAAATATTATATAAACATTAAATGTATATAGAAATATTATTTAGCATCTGATATATATTTATATTAAATATATAAAACATATGTATTGTACTAATATGTTTATAAGGTATAATATAAACACACACACACACACACACATATATATATATATATATATATATATATATATATATATATATACACTATTATTTTTAAATTTATTACATATGATATTATATGTTAGAGGTATTTAGTAAAAAAAATATATTGTATATAGTTTAATAAGATATATTTAAATATGTATATGATATTATACAAATATAATATATATTTAAACAGATTGTTGTATAACATGTGATATATATAGTGTTGAATATTTTACTATATGTATACCTAAATAGGTTAATCTATGTATATTTAATTAGTAATATGTAAATATAATTGTAAATGTTAATGTACATATGTAGATATGTTATATCCCATAAGTATATTATAATGTACCAATGATTTAGATAATACATACATAATTGTGTACATATAAACTATATATTAATAACATAATACATTACTCTACAACATGTAAACTGTTATATAGTGTTATTATAAATACAGTTGTATAACAACTTTTACATATTGAAGTATATTTGTACACATATAGACAATTTGCATAGATATATTAATATTTATGGTATACATAATAATGTTAACCCATAGCAATCCACCTCTTTGAAAGAAGTGGATTGCTATGAGTTTTGATTGGAATATCCAAGAAATATATCTAGCGATCCCATAATGTGTGTCAGAAATTATCTATCACAGTTATAAACACATTTCAACGTTAATTTCTTTGTAGTATTATAAGTAAAACATATATTTTATATGTTTAATGATCTAAATATGATTAGTTCTACAATATATGTATACTAAATTAAGAATTGTATCTTAAAATTGTTACATTTATGACATTCAGTATGTACTAGATATATGATTTAAAATGTTTAAATTTGAACATTACTTTTGATAGTTAAACTGTAAATGTTACCATATATTATTTGACATATTGTTGTATTTATAATTAGTATACAATTGAGTATATATAAAATTTAATACTAGGTTATAACATGTGATAGAATGTTATATATTACAATATTACAAATATACCTATATTTATTTGTAGGCACTATATGTTGATGTTTACAAAGTAGGTGTTAAGTACCATTCTCTATCTAGTTTCAATTATTTACATATATATTATACATTAACATATGCCATGAAATTTCATATTATCTATTGTTTATAAATAATATATTATATTATTAAATACTTTTATATACTTATAACATTTATATATAAAACTATATATAATGTATAAATTAAATATATATATGTTCTAATATAAATACATATATTGTTTTAACTATTTATTGTATAAATTATATAGTTATAAATTTTAAATATAACTATATTAACATAAAGATATTTATATACTCAATTACAATATGTAAAATACGTATGTTTTATAATTTACACGTAAATTGTATTTACACTTGGGTATAACACAGTTATATAATATAAGTCAACAACAGATGTATAAAATGATACACTCAAAATATATAAACATATGTAATAGTTGTATTAACATTTATGTTAAATATTTAAATGAAACATTATGTATTGCATATTATTGATGTGAAGCAAACCTCCGTAGGTGATATCATCTATATATAATATATGTTTATATAAATATAATAAAGGTATAAACATGATGAGTATGTTATAAATAGCATATTACAATATTTATAATTAATATATGTAAAAATACATAAATATAATATAAATGAACATTATTATTGATAAAACACGTATGATTATTTATGTACATTTAATTCACACGTCAAGGTTGTACAAATATACATAAGTATATCTAGTTAAGTGTATACTATATAATAATATTAACTTTAGTAATATTGATTATATGTACATACACTTATTACAAACACATATATATATTTACATAAGTTTATAGACATGTATAAGTTTAAATAAATTTTATAAGGGTATCTAATAACTTATCAATAAGTAAACCTACACGTTTAGTATATACTAGGTTTTGGCGCCGCGCGTTGCCGCGGCTATGCGAGTTTTAACCTAACCCTAAACCAAAATCAAAAATCAAAATTAAGGTTCGAAATCACAAAATAAGCAAAATACACAAAATAAAACACACCAAAACCCCAAATCCATAACAAACCAAAACATGCAAAACCCAAAAACTAAATCAAAACCCAACACCATACACATAACAGACGAAAATCAAAGCCGCAAAAAAAAGAAAGCAGGAACCCGATGAAATACAACACCAACGAACCACACATCAAAAACACGTGTCCAGACACCAAAAACCCAAAACAACCCCACCCCCAAATCTCGAACCACACCCAAAACAAACCCTATAAAAAACAAAAAAAACCACAAAAAAACCTACCAAACAACCCTTAGAAAACCACAGAAAAAAAAAAAAAAGAGAAATCCCCACCGACCAAAAGGATTAATAAGAATAGTAACTAGTATAGTTTATATATCATAAAATGTTGTAATATAAATGTATATATTAAATACATATACAATGTGTAAATACTGTATGTATATACCATGTACATATAGTATTTTGTACAATATATTGTGTTAATAGTCATCTGGATCCATCGACTTCTATTGAACGTATATAATATCTGTAACACCCGCATAATTATTATTTTGAAGCCGACGAAGGAAGAAAAAGAAATAAAGTTCAAAGTCGAGGGACCAAACTCGCCAACGAAGGAAAGTTGGAAATGTGGTGATATTAGTAGGCAGAGGGCAACCAAACTCTCCCCACACACTCACATTTCAGCTTTCAAAGAGAGGAGAAGAGAGAAAGAAGAAGAAAAGAGGAAAAAGGGTCGGTTCGGGTGATTCGGGTGGCCAAACTCGTTGTGTAGCAAGCCAAATCGAAGCCCTTGTCGTTGTGCTCGTTTGTGTGACTTCTAGGACCCCACTTTTACTCGTTTTCAACTGATTTTGGGGCTGGAAAGCATCAAAAACCCGTTTTTGTGTGAGTGTGTGTTTGACCCATTTGGGTGTGATGTGTGTGATGCGTTTCGTGTATGTTTCCGGGCTTGTGTGTGCTTGTATGGTGTTATGGTATGCATTCCTAAGGTCTAGGATGGTTAATTTAGGCTTAGAATGGGTTTGGATGAGCTTGGAGGCCGAAAATGGCAGATTGGGTTCGGGATGAACTCCATTCTACATCAGCTAGGGCTATGCGACCGAATGAAGGCCATACGGCCGATTGAGAGGCGATTGAGGGTCATTCGCACGATTGGGATTCATTCGCACGACTAAGGTTCTATTCGCACGACTAGGAGTCCAGTCGCATGGGGAGTCATGCGATTGAGGGTTCAGTCGCATAAGTGCTTAGTCGCATGAGTTCGTTCGCATTAGATCAGTCGCATAGGTGCTCATTCGCATTAGTTCCATCCGCATGAGGTCCATACGCACGACTGGATGTCCATTCGCATAGATGTTCATCCACCTGAGTCCAATCGCATGATGTTCAGTCGCATGAAGGCCATGCGACTGAAGGGTGTCCATACGCACGAATAGAGCTGTTGCACCCGAAGAAAGTATAGTTAGACTTCTAGCTTTCGGGGGAAAGTGCAGATGTAAGTTTTGACATAAAGGTTCCCGTAAAAGCATGTAAGATAACTGTTATGGCCTTAGAAAGCATGTAGGGCATAGTGATGATGATGTTGCATGTTTATGCATGATGCATGTTATGTATATATGATGTTGCCCTGTATGATGCATGTTTATCTTTCCTATGGCTTTACGTATTATGCTATGAATGAAATGAAGTATTATGTAACGTAAAGTGGAAAGAAATGAAAAGTCTTGCATGCATCGGATAACGGGTCCTTCTTTGTGATTGACCATTAATGTAGAACCTCCACCGCTTACCCCTAGTACTGTGGCATACGTTTAGCTGTTCATTTATTGACTTCGGCCCAGTAGCTAAGACTGATCGGGGTGTAGCACATGGTATTGGTACGGATGATGTCCGATGCACAAGTAAAGTTATATGGAACGAATGAATGAATGAATGAATGAATGAAGATAATAATGATATTATCTATGCGTACGTATGATGTGTGATCATGCAAAAGTAACGAATGGTTTTATATGAAAGTAAAGTATGTTTTACAATAAAACTAGAACTCACTCAGCAACGCTGACTTTTTATATGTTTTCCAGTTGGCAGGTAATGTTTGCTGAGGATGGCACCGCGATGCTACTCAGCTCTTTTTGGGATGGCATTCTTTTGATTAATGTTTTTGCATTGTAATGCGAATAAACTATTTTGTAATGAATGTTGTACTAACTTGCAAAAGCATTTATATAGAAATGAAAGCTTATTTTAATGTTCCGCTGTGATGTTTATGAAGTACAAATGTAAATGTATGTTTTATGTGCGATGAATGACCAACTGTGAGCGTCCCGGAAACGGGGCCTTACAAGTTGGTATCAGAGCCAAAGTTTAAGTGAAATGGGTAAATTTTCAAAATAAACCTTAACTTAAACTGAAAATGGGACGTAAAGGGAATGGGATGCCAATCTGAGTAGCTGCGTGCCATCAGGTATTTTCTTAAAGTTAACCGGTTTTATGTGCGCATGGTATGTGGTTATGTGTTGTATGTAGATTTAAATACTAATGTAGTCAGGACAGGTAATACTTGGGGTATGAAGAGTAAAGTAAGTGGCTAATCACAACTGGCCACTGTAATTAGGGACTTACTATACTTGACATAAACCGAGTTGTTTCCTTGAATGACCGTGTTGGTGTTTGAATCTTTCAGTGTGAGTTAGAGAATGACTGGAGGTAGATCTTCTAAAGCATCTAGAGGTGGAGGCCGTGGCGGGCCTGATGTTGAGCCGCGACCCAAGAGGGAAGACCAAGGGTCGAAAAGGTGGTTCCTGAAGAACCAGAGACTCCTCATCCGGAAGCTGGGGATGAGAGTGCGAACCTGAGGGCCTCGATAAAGGAGGCTGTTGTTGAAGAAGTACACCAGGTCATGCAGACAATCTTACCGTCTGTGGTGACCGAAGTCATTAAGGCGGTGAAGGAAGGAGAAAGGAAGGAAAGAAACAGGCCTTCAGGGGAACGAGGACAACCGGAGCCCGAAACGATTTTCTCTGATAACGAACACGAGGAAGAGGAAGATGAGCCTGTGCGAGAGGTGGCACGAGGCTGTAACTATGGGGTGTTCATGAGATGCAAGCCCCCTACTTTTGACGGTAATGGCAATGCTGCCGCTGCTCACCGATGGGTGAGAGAAATGGAGGCTGTTCTCGACATCAGCGAATGCCGGGAAGATCAGAAGGTGAAGTTTGCCACTCATTCATTTGTGGACTCGGCACTATGCTGGTGGGACAACATTGTCCAAGCGAAGGGTAACCGGGCAATCGGGAGAATGAGATGGCCCGAACTGAAAAAGATGGTGATTGAGGAGTTCTGTCCTCACAGGGAGATGGATAAGATAGAGAGAGAGTTCCTGCAGCTGGAGGCGGGATCCATGACACACCAGCAATACACTACCAAGTTCAATGAGATGGCACGGTTGGTGCCGGATCAGGTGACGCCTCTTTCTCGGAAGATTAAGAGGTACATTCAGGGCTTACCGGTGGATGTTCGCCGGCATATGATCGCCGCCCGGCCAAGTACGTTTAGGTCGGTGGTCGATTTGGCCGGAAGACTATATGATGAGAGGGAAATGGTGGTGGTTGAAGCGAATAACAAGGGTGGTGGTGATCGGAACTGGAACGCGAAAAGGTTTGGTCAGGGTGATGCCTCGACGGGGAACAAAAAGGCACGCGTGGATGATCGCCGCGTGGCCACACCGAGAGCGGGATTGAGGAGGTGTGGCAAGTGTGGAAAGGAGCATGTGGGAGAATGTAGGCTGGGATCGAATGTGTGCTTCAAGTGTGGGAAGACAGGGCATATGGCAAAGGATTGCTTGTCGGGCAAATGTTTTAACTGTGGGGAAACTGGTCATATGAGCAGGGATTGTAAGAAGCCGAGGGTTGAGAGCTCCGGGGCGAAGAAGACGGGAGGTGAAGGACCAAGGGCGAGCGCCAGGGCATTCACCATGACACAGGAGGAAGCTAGAACGGACCCCGATGTCGTGTCCGGTACGTTTATGGTGAACCAAACTTTAGCATCTGTGTTGTTTGATTCGGGTGCTAGTAAGAGTTTTATTTCTGCTGCTTTCTTTGCTAAGCTGCCTGTTAGTAGTAGACGTGTTGATGCGCTCTTTGATGTAGAAACTGCCATAGGTAAGTCTACCAGGATTTCTGAGATGATAGAGAATTGTGATGTGGAACTTGAGGGTCATAAGTTTCCTCTTAGACCGTTCGTGATGACCTTCGGTGGTTTTGATTTGGTTCTTGGGATGGATTGGTTAGCGGACTTCAAGGCGAACATTGTGTGTCGCAAGAAGATGAATCAGTTGTCGGCGCCTGACGGTAGTTCAGTAACGGTTTATGGTGATCGGGTTACTACGATTCCGAAGGTGATCTCGATGGTGGTGGCGGGAAAGTGTATGAGGCGTGGATGTAGTGCTTACTTAGCCTATGTAAAGGATGTGGATACGCCAACCCCACAACTAGCCGATGTACCGGTTGTGTGTGACTTTCCAGACGTGTTACCAGAAGACTTATCAGGAGTGCCACCTGACAGAGAGAATGAATTTACCGGGTGCCCAACCTGTTGCCAAGGCACCGTATCGGTTGGATCCGACCGAGATTGTAACACCCGGATATTTATTATTTTGAAGCCGACGAAGGAAGAAGAAGAAATAAAGTTCAAAGTCGAGTGACCAAACTCGCCAATGAAGAAAATTTGGAAATATGGTGATATTAGTAGGGAGAGGGCAGCCCACTCTCCCCACACACCCCCACATTTCAGCTTTCAAGAGAGGAGAAGAGAGAAAGGAGAAGAAAAAGAGAAAAAGGGTCGGTTTGGGTGATTCGGGTGACCAAACTCGTTGTGTAGCAAGCCAAATCAAAGCCCTTGATGTTGTGCTCGTTTGTGTGAGTTCTAAGACCCCATTTTTACTTGTTTTCAACCGATTTTGGGGCTGGAGAATATTAAAAACCCGTTTTGGTGTGAGTATGTGTTTGACCATTTGGGTGTGATGTGTGTGATGCGTTTCGTGTATGTTTCCGGGCTTGTGTGTGCTTGTATGGTGTTGTGGTATGCATTCCTAAGGTCTAGGATGGTTAATTTAGGCTTAGAATGGGTTTGGATAAGCTTGGAGGCCGAAAATGGCAGATTGGGTTCGGGATAAACTCCATTCTGCATCAGCTAGGGCTAGGCGACCGAATGGAGGCCATACGGCCGGGGAGAGGCGATTGAGGGTCATTCGCACGATTGGGATTCATTCGCATGACTAAGGGTTCATTCGCACGACTGGGAGTTCAGTCGAATGGGGAGTCATACGACTGAGGGTTCAGTCGCATAAGTGCTTAGTCGCATGAGTTCATTCGCATTAGATCAGTCGCATAGGTGCTCAATCGCATTAGTTCCATCCGCATGAGGTCCATACGCACGACTGGGTGTTCATTCGCATAGATGTTTATCCGCATGAGTCCAATCGCATGATGTTCAGTCGCATAAAGGCCATGCGACTGAAGGGTGACCATACGCACGAATAGAGCTGTTGCACCCGAAGGAAAGTGTAGTTAGACTTCTGGCTTTTGGGGGAAAGTGCAGATGTAAGTTTTGACGTAAAGGTTCCCGTAAGGGCATGTAAGATAACGGTTATGGCCTTAGAAAGCATGTAGGGCATAGTGACGATGATGTGGCATGTTTATGTATGATGCATGTTATGTATGTATGATGTTGCCCTGTATGATGTGATGTTGGTGCATGTTAATGTTCCTTAGTATGATGTATGTTTATCTTTCCTATGGCTTTACGTATTATGATAAATGAAACGAAGTATTATGTAATGTAAAGTGGAAAGAAATGAAACGTCTTGCATGCATCGGATAACGGTTCCTTTGTGATTGACCATTAATGTAGAACCTCTACCGCTTACCGCTAATACTGTGGCATACGTTTAGATGTTCATTTATTGACTTCGGCCCAGTAGCTATGACTGATCGGTTACCCCTAGTACTGTGGCATACGTTTAGCTGTTCATTTATTGACTTCGGCCCAGTAGCTAGGACTGATCGGGGTGTAGCATATGGTATTGGTACGAATAATGTCCGATGCGCAAGTAAAGTTATATGGAACGAATGAATGAATGAATGAAGAAGATAATAATGACATTATCTATGCGTACGTATGATGTGTGAACATGCAAATGTAACGAATAGTTTTATATGAAAGTAAGGTATGTTTTATAATAAAACTAGAACTCACTCAGCAACGCTGACTTTTTATATGTTTTCCAGTTGGCAGGTAATGTTTGCTGAGGATGGCACCGCGAGACTACTCAGCTCTTTTTGGGATGGCATTCTTTTGATTAATGTTTTTGCATTGTAATGCAAACAAACTATTTTGTAATGAATGTTGTATTAACTTGCAAAAGCATTTATATAGAAATAAAAGCTTATTTTAATGTTCCGCAGCGATGCTTATGAAATACAATTGTAAAAGTATGTTTTATGTGCGATGAATGACCAACTGTAAGCGTCCCGGGAACGGGGCCTTACAAGTTGGTATCAGAGCCAAAGTTTAAGTGAAATGGGTAAATTTTCAAAATAAACCTTAACTTAAACTGAGAATGGGACGGAAAGGGGAATGGGATGCCAAACTGAGTAGCTTCGTGCCATCAGGTATTTTCTTAAAGTTAACCGGTTTTATGTGCGCATGGTATATGTTATGTGATGTATGTAGGTTTAAATACTGATGTAGTCAGGACAGGTAATACTTGGGGTATGAAGAGTAAAATAAGTGGCTAATCACAACTGGCCACTGTAATTAGGGACTTACTATACTTGACATAAACTAAGTTGTTTCCTTGAATGATCGTGTTGGTGTTTGAACCTTTCAGTGTGAGTTAGAGTATGGCTGTTGGTAGATCTTCTAAAGCATCTTGGGGTGGAGGCCGTGGCGGGCCTGATGTTGAGCCGCGACCCAAAAGAGGAAGACCAAGGGTTGAAAAGGTGGTTCCAGAAGAACCAGAGACTCCTCATTCGGAAGCTGGGGATGAGAGTGCAAACCTGAGGGCCTCGGTAAAGGAGGCTGTTGTTGAAAAAGTACACCAGGTCATGCAGACAATCTTACCGTCTGTGGTGACCGAAGTCATTAAGGCAGTGAAGGAAGGAGAAAGAAAGGAGAGAAACAGGCCTTCGGGGGAACGAGAGCAACCGGAGCCTGAAACGATTTTCTCCGATAACGAAGACGAGGAAGAGGAAGAGGAGCCTGTGCGAGAAGTGGCACAAGGCTGTAACTACGAGGTGTTTATGAGATGCAAGCCCCCTACTTTTGACGGTAATGGCAATGCTGCTGCTGCTCACCGATGGGTGAGAGAAATGGAGGCAGTTCTCGACATCAGCGAGTGCCGGGAAGATCAGAAGGTGAAGTTTGCCACTCATTCATTTGTGGACTCGACACTATGCTGGTGGGACAATATTGTCCAAGCTGAGGGTAACCGGGCAATCGGGAGAATGAGATGGCCCGAACTGAAAAAGATGGTGATTGAGGAGTTCTGTCCTCACAGGGAGATGGATAAGATTGAGAGGGAGTTCCTGCAGCTGGAGGCGGGATCCATGACACACCAGCAATACACTACCAAGTTCAATGAGATGGCACGGTTGGTGCCGGATCAGGTGACGCCTCTTTCTTGGAAGATCAAGAGGTACATTCAAGGCTTACCGGTGGATGTTCGCTAGCATATGATCGCCGCCCGGCCAAGCAAGTTTAGGTCGGCGGTAGATTTGGCCGGAAGACTATATGATGAGAGGGAAGTGGTGGTGACGGAAGCAAACAAGAAGGGTGGCGGTGATCGGAACTGGAACGGGAAAAGGTTTGGTCGGGGTGATGCCTCGACGGGTAACAAAAAGGCACGGGTGGATGATCGCCGCGTGGCCACACCGGGAGCGGGGTCAAGGAGGTGTGGTAAGTGTGGAAAGGAGCATGCGGGAGAATGTAGGCTGGGTTTGAATGTGTGCTTCAAGTGTGGGAAGACAGGGCATATGGCAAAGGATTGCCTGTCGGGCAAATGTTTTAACTGTGGGGAAACTGGTCATATGAGCAGGGATTGTAAGAAGCCGAGGGCTGAGAGTTCCAAGGCGAAGAGGACGGGAGGTGATGGACCGAGGGCGAGCGCCAGGGCATTCACCATGACACAGGAGGAAGCTAGGACGGACCCCGATGTTGTGTCCGGTACGTTTCTAGTGAACCAAACTTTAGCTTCTGTGTTATTTGATTCAGGTGCTAGTAAGAGTTTTATTTCTGCTGCTTTTGGTGCTAAGCTGCCTGTTAGTAGTAGACGTGTTGATGCGCCCTTTGATGTAGAAACTGCCATAGAGATGATAGAGAACTGTGATGTGGAACTTGAGGGTCATAAATTTCCTGTTAGACCATTCGTGATGGCCTTAGGTGGTTTTGATTTGGTTCTTGGGATGGATTGGCTAGCGGACTTCGAGGCGAACATTTTGTGTCGCAAGAAGATGATTCGGTTGTCGGCGCCTGACGGTAGTTCAGTGACGGTTTATGGTGATCGGGTTACTACGATTCCGAAGGTGATCTCGATGGCGGTGGTGGGAAAGTGTATGAGGCGTGGATGTAGTGCCTACTTGGCCTATGTAAAGGATGTGGATACGCCAGCACCACAACTAGCCGATGTACAGGTTGTGTATGATTTTCCAGACGTGTTCCCAGAAGATTTATCAGGAGTGCCACCTGACAGAGAGATCGAGTTTTAGATTGATCTGATACCGGGTGCCCAACCTGTCGCCAAAGCACCGTATCGGTTGGCTCCGACCGAGATGAAGGAATTGATGGAGCAGTTGCAAGAGCTGCTTGATAAGGGGTTCATTAGATCGAGTATCTCTCCTTGGGGTGCTCCGGTCCTGTTCGTAAAGAAGAAGGACGGTAGTATGAGGATGTGCATTGACTACCGCGCGCTGAACAAGTTGACGGTGAAGAACCGATACCCCTTACCGAGGATAGATGATTTGTTCGATCAGCTTCAAGGTGCCAGTTGGTTTTCAAGGATAGATCTTCGTTCTGGCTATCATCAGTTGAAGGTGAAGGAGCAAGATATTCCTAAAACAGCTTTCCGTACGCGCTATGGTCACTACGAGTTTCTTGTCATGTCCTTTGGCTTGACCAACACGCCACCTGCTTTTATGGATTTGATGAACCGTGTGTGTCGGCCTATGTTGGATAAATCAGTGATTGTGTTTATTGATGATATCCTGATTTACTCGAGGAGCGAGGCAGAGCATGCCGGTCACATTCGGGAGGTTCTAGAGACGCTGAGGAGGGAGAAATTGTATGCAAAATTCTCCAAGTGCGCGTTCTGGTTGCGCGAAGTTCAGTTCTTAGGTCACGTGGTGAATCCCGACGGGATAATGGTGGACCCGGCGAAAGTGGAGGCGGTTATGCAATGGAAGTCACCAAAGACGCCATCCGAGATTCGTAGCTTCTTGGGTTTGGGGGGTTACTATAGAAGATTTTTCCAAGACTTCTCTAAGATTGCTTCTCCACTAACTAAGTTGACCCGAAAAGATGTGAAGTTCGTATGGGGTCAAGCTCAAGAGAAGGCGTTTGAAGAATTGAAGGCGAGATTGACTCAAGCTCCTGTTCTGTCATTACCTGATGGAAGTGAAGATCTGGTGGTTTATTTCGATGCTTCTTACTCGGGGTTGGGGTGCGTGTTAATGCAAAGAGGAAAGGTTATAGCCTATGCATCCCAGCAGTTGAAGGTTCATGAGGTCAATTATCCTACTCATGACTTGGAGCTGGCAGCTGTGGTCTTCGCGTTAAAGATTTGGAGGCACTATCTCTACGGGACGAAGTGCACCATATTCACTGACCAGAAGAGTATGAAGTACTTCTTCGAGCAGAAGGATCTGAACATGAGGCAGAGACGGTGGCTGGAACTTATAAAGGATTATGACTGTGAGATCTACTACCATCCGGGCAAGGCCAATATGGTGGCTGACGCCCTTAGCCGGAAGGAGAGACCCGAGCCGATTCGGGTGAAAGCATATCAGTTGATCATGACCTCCGATGTAATGAAGCAAGTCAAAGAGTTCCAAGATGAGGCATTGAAAGAAGATCATCTTAACTCTGAAAGAATGAGAGGTCTGGTTGGGGAATTGGATGAAAACACACTCGGTGTTAGAACCCGATTCGGTCGTGTGTGGATTCCTTGTTTTGGGGATCTACGGATGAAGATCATGGATGAAGCTCACAAGACTCGGTACTCCATTCATCCTGGTGCCACGAAAATGTACCATGATATGAAGAAAGATTATTGGTGGCCGGGTATGAAGCGCGATGTGGTGGAGTATGTGAGTAAGTGTCTTACTTGCTTACAAGTGAAGGCCGAGCACCAAAAGCCGTATGGGAAGATACAACTTTTGGATATACCGGAATGGAAGTGGGAGCACATCACCATGGATTTCATTACAAAGCTGCCGCGTACCCCGAAAGGGTATGATGCCATATGGGTGATAGTTGATCGCTTGACGAAGAGTGCTCACTTCCTACCGATCCGCGAGACATATTCATCAGAGAGGTTGGCTGATCTGTTCATCAAGGAAGTTGTAACTCGTCATGGTGTGTCGGTGTCCATTGTGTCGGATCGTGACACCTGGTTTACATCTAAATTTTGGAAGAAGTTCAACGATGCTATGGGGACGAGGTTACATATCAGCACGGCTTATCATCCCCAGATTGATGGTCAGTCAGAAAGGACCATTCAGACGGCTGGAAGACATGCTTCGGGCATGTGTGATTGATTTTGGTGGAAGTTGGGATGATCACCTACCGTTAGCCGAATTCTCATACAACAACAGTTATCATGCCAGCATTGGTATGCCTCCATATGAGATGCTATACGGTAGGAGATGTAGAACACCCGTTTGTTGGGGTGATATTGGTCAAAAGGAATTGGGAAGCGTCGAGGTAATCGAGGCTACGACTGAGAAGCTTGAGAAGATTAAAGCCTTCATGAAGGCAGCCAAAGACAGACAGAAGTCGTATGCTGATAAATGACGTAGGCCGATTGAGTTCCAGGTGGGTGACCGGGTTATGTTGAAGGTCTCACCTTGGAAGGGAATCATTCGCTTCCGAAAGCGGGGCAAGTTTAGCCCAAGGTATATAGGTCCTCTCCGAATCATTGCTCGAGTAGGAGAGGTGGCCTATAGACTAGAGTTACCGGATGAGTTAAGTGGAATTCAACCGACATTCCATGTATCTCATTTAAGGAAGTGCTTAGCTGATGAAGATATGATTGTTCCACTGGAGGATATCGAAGTAGACGAACGGCTCAATTATGTGGAGCAACCAGTGGCAATCATCGATCGGAAAGAGAAAAGGCTGAGGAATAAAGTGGTTCCTCTTGTGCGTGTACAGTGGAAGCACAGGAAGGGATCCGAGTCAACGTGGGAGACTGAGGAAGAAATGAGACAGCATTATCCACGTTTGTTCAAAGAATAACAGGTTTTGGGGAGGAAACCTATTTAAGGGGGGTGGACTTGTAAGACCCGGATATTTATTATTTTGAAGCCGACGAAGGAAGAAGAAGAAATAAAGTTCAAAGTCGAGGGACCAAACTCGCCAACGAATAAAAGTTGGAAATATGGTGATATTAGTAGGGAGGGGGCAGCCCACTCTCCCCACACACCCCCACATTTCGGCTTTCAAGAGAGGAGAAGAGAGAAAGGAGAAGAAAAAGAGAAAAAGGGTCCGTTCGGGTGATTCGGGTGGCCAAATTCGTTGTGTAGCAAGCCAAAACAAAGCCCTTGACGTTGTGCTCGTTTGTGTGAGTTCTAGGACCCCATTTGTACTCTTTTTCAACCGATTTTGGGGCTGGAGAACATTAAAAACCCGTTTTGGTGTGAGTATGTGTTTGACCCATTTGGGTATGATGTGTGTGATGCGTTTCGTGTATGTTTTCGGGCTTGTGTGTGCTTGTATGGTGTTGTGGTATGCATTCCTAAGGTCTAGGATGGTTAATTTAGGCTTAGAATGGGTTTGGATGAGCTTGGAGGCCTAAAATGGCAGATTGGGTTCGGGATGAACTCCATTCTGCATCAGCTAGGGCTAGGCGACCGAATGGAGGCCATACGGCCGATTGAGAGGCGATTGAGGGTCATTCGCACGATTGGGATTCATTCGCATGACTAAGGGTTCATTCGCACGACTGGGAGTTCAGTCGCATGGGGAGTCATACGACTGAGGGTTCAGTCGCATAAGTGCTTAGTCGCATGAGTTCATTCGCATTAGATCAGTCGCATAGGTGCTCAATCGCATTAGTTCCATCCGCATGAGGTCCATACGCATGACTGGGTGTTCATTCGCATAGATGTTCATCCGCATGAGTCCAATCGCATGATGTTCAGTCGCATAAAGGCCATGCGACTGAAGGGTGACCATACGCACGAATAGAGCTGTCGCACCCGAAGGAAAGTGTAGTTAGACTTCTGGCTTTTGGGGGAAAGTGCAGATGTAAGTTTTGACGTAAAGGTTCCCGTAAGGGCATGTAAGATAACGGTTATGGCCTAAGAAAGCATGTAGGGCATAGTGACGATGATGTGGCATGTTTATGTATGATGCATGTTATGTATGTATGATGTTGCCCTGTATGATGTGATGTTGGTGCATGTTAATGTTCCTTAGTATGATGTATGTTTATCTTTCCTATGGCTTTACGTATTATGATAAATGAAACGAAGTATTATGTAACGTAAAGTGGAAAGAAATGAAACGTCTTGCATGCATCGGATAAGGGTCCTTCTTTGTGATTGACCATTAATGTAGAACCTCTACCGCTTACCCCTAGTACTGTGGCATACGTTTAGCTGTTCATTTATTGACCTCGGCCCTGTAGCTATGACTGATCGGTTACCCCTAGTACTGTGGCATACGTTTAGCTGTTCATTTATTGACTTCGGCCCAGTAGCTAGGACTGATCGGGGTGTAGCATATGGTATTGGTACGGATGATGTCAAATGCGCAAGTAAAGTTATATGGAACGAATGAATGAATGAATGAAGAAGATAATAATGACATCATCTATGCGTACGTATGATGTGTGAACATGCAAATGTAACGAATAGTTTTATATGAAAGTAAGGTATGTTTTATAATAAAACTAGAACTCACTCAGCAACGCTGACTTTTTATATGTTTTCCAGTTGGCAGGTAATGTTTGCTGAGGATGGCACCGCGAGACTACTCAGCTCTTTTTGGGATGGCATTCTTTTGATTAATGTTTTTGCATTGTAATGCAAACAAACTATTTTGTAATGAATGTTGTATTAACTTGCACAAGCATTTATATAGAAATGAAAGCTTATTTTAATGTTCCGCTGCGATGTTTATGAAATACAATTGTAAAAGTATGTTTTATGTGCGATGAATGACCAACTTTAAGCGTCCCCGGAACGGGGCCTTACAGAGATGAAAGAGTTGATGGAGCAGTTGCAAGAGCTTCTTGATAAGGGGTTCATTAGACCGAGTATCTCTCCTTGGGGTGCTCCGGTCCTGTTTGTAAAGAAGAAGGACGGTAGTATGAGGATGTGCATCGACTACTGTGAGCTGAACAAGTTGACGATTAAGAACCGATACCCCTTACCGAGGATAGATGATTTGTTCGTTCAGCTTCAGGGTGCCAGTTGGTTTTCAAGGATAGATTTTCGATCTGGTTACCATCAGTTGAAGGTGAAGGAGCAAGATATTCCTAAAACAGCTTTCTGTACGCGCTATGGTCACTACGAGTTTCTTGTCATGTCCTTTAGCTTCACCAACGCGTCAGCTGCTTTTATGGATTTGATGAACCGTGTGTGTCGGTCTATGTTGGATAAACTAGTGATTGTGTTTATTGATGATATCTTGATTTACTCGAGGAGCGAGGCAGAGCATGCCGGTCACATTCGGGAGGTTCTAGAGACGCTGAGAGGGAGAAGTTGTATGCAAAATTCTCCAAGTGCGCGTTCTGGTTGCGCGAAGTTCAGGTCTTGGGTCACGTGGTGAATCCTGATGGGATTATGGTGGTCCCGGCAAAAGTTGAGGCGGTTATGCAATGGAAGTCACCAAAGACGCCATCCGAGATTCGTAGTTTCTTGGGTTTGGCGGGCTATTATAGAAGATTTATCCAAGACTTCTCTAAGATTGCTTCTCCACTAACTAAGATGACCCGGAAATATGTAAAGTTTATATGGGGTCTGGCTCAAGAGAAGGCGTTTGAAGAACTGAAGGTGAGGTTGACTCAAGCTCCAGTTCTGTCCTTACCCGATGGAAGTGAAGATCTGGTGGTTTATTTTGATGCTTCCTACTCAGGGTTGGGGTGCGTGTTAATGCAAAGAGGAAACGTTATAGCCTATGCATCCCGACAGTTGAAGGTTCATGAGGTCAATTATCCTACTCATGACTTGGAGCTGGCAGCCGTGGTCTTTGCGTTAAAGATTTGGAGGCACTACCTTTACGGGATGAAGTGCACCATATTCACTGACCACAAGAGTCTGAAGTACTTCTTCGAACAGAAGGAACTAAACATGAGGCAGAGACGGTGGCTGGAACTTATAAAGGATTATGATTGTGAGATCCACTACCATCCGGGCAAGTCCAATGTGGTGGCTGATGCCCTTAGCCGGAAAGAGCGGCCCGAGCCGATTCGGGTGAAAGCATATCAGTTGATCATGACCTCCGATGTGATGAAGCAGGTTAAAGAGTTCCAAGATGAGGCATTGAAAGAAGACCATCTTAACTCTGAAAGAATGAGAGGTCTGGTTGGGGAATTGGGTGAAAACACGCTCGTTGTTAGAACCCGATTCGGTCGTGTGTGGATTCCTTGCTTTGGGGATCTACAGGTGAAGATAATGGATGAAGCTCACATCCTGATACTACGCTAATTCTTTGAATTCTATGACTCGGTACTCCATTCATCCTGGTGCCACGAAAATGTACCAAGATATGAAGAAAGATTATTGGTGGCCGGGTATGAAGCGCGATGTAGTTGAGTATGTGAGTAAGTGCCTTACTTGCTTACAAGTGAAGGCCAAGCACCAAAAGCCGTATGGGAAGATACAACCTTTGGATATACCGGAATGGAAGTGGGAGCACATCACCATATTACAAAGCTGTCGCGTACCCCCGAAAGGGTATGATGCCATATGGGTGATAGTTGATCGCTTGACGAAGAGTGCTCACTTCCTACCGATCCGCAAGACATATTCATCAGAGAAGTTGGCTGATCTGTTCATCAAGGAAATTGTAACTCGTCATGGTGTGCCGGTGTCTATTGTGTCGGATCGCGACACTCGGTTTACATCTAAATTTTGGAGGTAATTCCACGACGCTATGGGGACGAGGTTACATATTAGCACGGCTTATCATCCCCAGACTGATGGTCAGTCAGAAAGGACCATTCAGACATTGGAAGACATGCTTCGGGCATGTGTGATTGATTTTGGTGGAAGTTGGGATGACCACCTACCGTTAGCCGAATTCTCATACAACAACAGCTATCATGCCAGCATCGGTATGCCTCCATATGAGATGCTATACGGTAGGAGATGCAGAACACCCGTTTGTTGGGGTGATATTGGTCAGAAGGAATTGGGGAGCGTCGAGGTAATCGAGGCTACGACTGAGAAGCTTGAGAAGATTAAAGCCTTCATGAAGGCAGCCAAAGATAGACAGAAGTCGTATGCTGATAAACGACGTAGGCCAATTGAGTTCCAGGTGGGTGACCGGGTTATGTTGAAGGTCTCACCTTGGAAGGGTATCATTCGCTTTCAAAAGCGGGGCAAATTGAGCCCAAGGTATATAGGCCCTTTCCGAATCATTGCTCGAGTAGGAGAGGTGGCCTATAGACTGGAGTTACCGGATGAGTTAAGTGGAATTCACCCGACATTCCATGTATCTCATCTAAGGAAGTGCTTAGCTGATGAAGATATGATTGTTCCATTGTAGGATATCGAAGTGGATGAACGGCTCATTTATGTGGAGCAACCAGTGGCAATCATCGACCGAAAGGAGAAAAAGCTGAGAAATAAAGTGGTTCCTCTTGTGCGTGTACAGTGGAAGCACAGAAAGGGATCCGAGTCAACGTGGGAAACTGAGGAAGAAATGAGACAACATTATCCATGTTTGTTCGAAGAATAACAGGTTTCGGGGACGAAACCAATTTAAGGGGGGTGGACTTGTAACACCCGCATAAATATTATTTTGAAGCCGACGAAGGAAGAAAAGGAAATAAAGTTCAAAGTCGAGGGACCAAACTCGTCAATGAAGGAAAGTTGGAAATGTGGTGATATTAGTAGGGAGAGGGCAGCCAAACTCTCCCCACACACTCACATTTCAGCTTTCAAAGAGAGGAGAAGAGAGAAAGAAGAAGAAAAGAGGAAAAAGGGTCGGTTCGGGTGATTCGGGTGGCCAAACTCATTGTGTAGCAAGCCAAATCGAAGCCCTTGTCGTTGTGCTCGTTTGTGTGAGTTCTAGGACCCCACTTTTACTCGTTTTCAACTGATTTTGGGGCTGGAAAGCATCAAAAACCCGTTTTTGTGTGAGTGTGTGTTTGACCCATTTGGGTGTGATGTGTGTGATGCGTTTCGTGTATGTTTCCGGGCTTGTGTGTGCTTGTATGATGTTGTGGTATGCATTCCTAAGGTATAGGATGGTTAATTTAGGCTTAGAACTGGTTTGGTGGAGCTTGGAGGCCGAAAATGGCAGATTGGGTTCGGGATGAACTCCATTCTTCATCAGCTAGGGCTATGCGACCGAATGAAGGCGATACGGCCGATTGAGAGGCGATTGAGGGTCATTCGCACGATTGGGATTCATTCGCACGACTAAGGTTCCATTCGCACGACTGGGAGTCCAGTCGCATGGGGAGTCATGCGACTGAGGGTTCAGTCGCATAAGTGCTTAGTCGCATGAGTTCGTTCGCAATTAGATCAGTCGCATAGGTGCTCATTCGTATTAGTTCCATCCGCATGAGGTCCATACGCACGACTGGATGTCCATTCGCATAGATGTTCATCCGCCTGAGTCCAATCGCATGATGTTCAGTCGCATGAAGGCCATACGACTGAAGGGTGTCCATACGCACGAATAGAGCTGTTGCACCCGAAGAAAGTATAGTTAGACTTCTGGCTTTCGGGGGAAAGTGCAGATGTAAGTTTTGACGTAAAGGTTCCCGTAAGAGCATGTAAGATAACTGTTTTGGCCTTAGAAAGCATGTAGGGAATAGTGATGATGATGTTGCATGTTTATGCATGATGCATGTTATGTATGTATAATGTTGCCCTGTATGATGCATGTTTATCTTTCCTATGGCTTTACGTATTATGTTATGAATGAAATGAAGTATTATGTAACGTAAAGTGGAAAGAAATGAAAAGTCTTGCATGCATCGGATAATGGGTCCTTCTTTGTGATTGACCATTAATGTAGAACCTCTACCGCTTACCCTAGTACTGTGGCATACGTTTAGCTGTTCATTTATTGACTTCGGCCCAGTAGCTAAGATTGATCGGGGTGTAGCACATGGTATTGGTACGGATGATGTCCGATGCGCAAGTAAAGTTATATGGAACGAATGAATGAATGAATGAATGAATGAAGATAATAATGATATTATCTATGCGTACGTATGATGTGTGATCATGCAAAAGTAACGAATGGTTTTATATGAAAGTAAAGTATGTTTTATAATAAAACTAGAACTCACTCAGCAACGTTGACTTTTTATATGTTTTCCAGTTGGCAGGTAATGTTTGCTGAGGATGGCACTGCGAGGCTACTCAGCTCTTTTTGGGATGGCATTCTTTTGATTAATGTTTTTGCATTGTAATGCGAACAAACTATTTTGTAATGAATGTTGTATTAACTTGCAAAAGCATTTATATAGAAATGAAAGCTTATTTTAATGTTCCGCTGCGATGTTTATGAAGTACAAATGTAAATGTATGTTTTATGTGCGATGAATGACCAACTGTGAGCGTCCCGGAAACGGGGCCTTACAATATCCTTGTATTTATAAAGTTTACACTATTTGTATTATAATATTATACATATATGTATTTATGTATACATATATATACAATTATAATTAAAAGATATATAGCATTATACAACATAGTTATAAATCATATTTATACTCCACAATAATGAAAGTATACATAAATATAACTTAAAATTATCTATCAATTATCTTTACCAATCACTCCGTAAACTCATATTTATGACTAAAAGTGACGAACTTGAGGTGATTTTTGGTGTTCTAAGACTCCTCAAATCATCCACAAACATTCTCCAAGTCACGATTGAAGATTGAACGAAGAATACTTTTGATAATGATGTAATTTTATAAAAAATGTATATATACAATTTTATAACTATGATACATGACACCAATGTATAAATATTATGTCTTAGTATAACAATTTAAATATTTGAAGAAATTTAGTTTTGTCATACATTTTGATAAAGTATAATTACAAATTTAATATGTAGTTTAGAATGATTGTATGGTCTATTCTATCATGTAAATATTAAATATGTACAAATACAACAAAACATTGAATTTGTATATTTAATGTACATATAATATTTACAATATTTATATATTTATATATCAGTTCAAATACGAATATATATATATATATATATAATATCTTTTATATAACTTGATACTAAAGTATGTATATAATGAACATACATAAACATGATATTATGCTAAATAGTACAATTATATAATACATTGTAATATATAATACAATGTATATTATGTTTATATACACAATCATTTATATATTTCAAAATGTTAAAGCCTTGTAGTGTATATATATAAGCTATTGTATATATAGTATTATAACATGTTTTAATATACTTGAATATACAATACATAAATTGTAAAAGTACATTTTAAAACGTATGTTAGATCTTTTAACAATATAAATATGATACACTATTTTATAAGTATATAATATAGATGTTATACCTATATACACTAAATGTCATAATGTTATATTATAAATATACATATTCTATAAAATATATTAACGATATACTACATATTAGATCTTTTAACATATATTGCATTGTAATACAGGTATTTGATTATATACGTAGGTTGTTACATTTAGAATGTGGTTATATGTAATATAAATATATGTAATATATTTATAATTACTAACAAATATGATATAAAGTTGATCTGTATTAATATATAGATACATATATATTTGTATTTGAACGTTATAAATTTATTCAAAGTAGGATAAGCATAACCCACTTAAGTATGTACTACAAAATCTAAATGTATAATATATTATAATAACAAATAAACTATACATACATACATACCCCAAAATCACTACTTGGTGTTTTTGTGTTAATATATCGGTTATATATTACAAACTTACTATATTATTACAATATAAATACAATATATTTATAACAAATATATATATATAAAGGTAATATACCAAGTTTTGTAATAAATAAAAATACAAAAATAATATATAACTGATGTTTATATATACTTCTTTTAAATTTTATAGTCCACATCAACACTTTATGTTAGTCTTAAGTGGTATATTCCCAGCTTTATGGAGAGTGTTGTCTACTTTTACACTATAAAGTACTGTAAAGCACATACAATAGGCTAATTATGAAATTATAACATTGACTTATAGATGGGAATTGTGGCAAAACACAATGGGGTGAGAAGAATAGTTGCACCGGCCCCAGCCAGTGTTTATTGACATATATTTTTTTGTTATAAGTATCCATTGCACTAAATTCTGTGGATCTAATTATGACATGTTATCATAATTAGAGCATATTTAAAGAATATACAGTATCAAAATGGTAACGTATAAATACTTACATCTATTTATAAATAATGGGCAAATCCTCTGAGGAAAGCATATAGATAATACATACAACTTTTATTTATTATTGTTAATATCTAACTTGTATACTTTATAACCGGATTATCATGTAACATCCTATTAAGCCCAAAATATATAATTACAAATCACCTCTAAACAAATGTAATGTGATAATATTTATAAATCACCATGTATTCACAATAAATATATTAGGAGTTGTGAAACATATATGGACAGAAGATCTATATTTATACTTATATGTTCAAATAACCATCATGGCTTAAAAATTTAACCATTGTTCTCATTTACAACTGTGGTATGGTCTTAAATAGATTTAACCTATCTGATTTGAATATAAATACAGGAGATCTAAAATATCATGTAGATACTTTAATAGGGGGTGGTTTTGGTCAAAAAAAATACATTTGAGTTACAAATGTATATATCTCATAGAAATATTTTCAACAAGAATAGAATAGTCTGGAGAAGTACCAAACAAGACCTCATATTCGTATTGCAGAAATGTGTAAAATAATATGAGATGATATATACCTATTGTCTTAAATGTTTAATTATAAGCAACATATCCCCCATGGCACAATATACATATGAATTTTTTTAATAAACATGACAATAGGTGATGGAACCACTTTACGTGTCGTCACCCTCTCACGGCCTGTAAGAGTCTTCACGGGCCTTGAAGAAAATTCAAAGGGCGTCCGGATATCCCTGACAGGATGTCTGTATATTCGGGGCCTTCATGTTTACTTTAAAAATATTATTGACAAGTACGATACTTAGACAGTATGAGTGAATGGCCCCGAAACCATCGATTTGATCACAACGCCAACCAAATGGATAACAAGAAACAGTTTCAGCTTGATCTTGATAAGATTAGCAACGGGGAAGACACCCGAACAACTTTAATGATTAAAAACATCCCTAATAAGTAAGACCTGCTTCTTTGTCTCTTAATCAAGATATAAACTTTTAAGTTATAAAGTTGCATCAAATATTGCTTTACATGTGTTGTGCTGTAGGTATACTTCAAAGATGTTGCTATGGTAGCGTATGGAAGATTGTAAACATATATAATACAAAATACATATAAAAACTGGTGTAAGATTTGACTTTTAAGAAGTACTAATTAATACTTTATGGAATGGGTATTTTGTTTGTTTAGTAATATTATGTGGTATAATTTGCATAACGTTTATTGAAATACAAGGAAATATTATAAAGTAGGACGTGTTAACTAGATTTGACTTCTTTTTCTTTGATAACACATTGCGTTTCTTCTTTGACGTTTTATTAGTTTCATTCGGTAAATGTAAATAGATTCTTCATTTCTATTGAGTGAATACGAGTACTTAGTTGCTCCTTTACAACTATTATCCTTGCGTAGATACTCAATAAAGGATTCTGTGGATGAACAATTGTCATTTCGATTGAATTCAGTGGATACTTTAGACAAGATGGTTTGAAAATGGTTATGGAGAGTTCTAGTTAAGTTTTGAGCACGAGTGTATCAATTTGCAAGTGTCATTTGTATGGTTTCGTGTTCGGGTTGCATTAGTTTAAACAAGAGACCCAATGTTTCATTTGTGATTGATTAGTGTGATTTTAGTGATCATTATAACTAGATTTGATTGGTGTGTGTTGTAAAGGTTTGAGAATCAAAACTTCATAGCGTTATAGGTAGTTAGGGATAACAAAAAACTATCTATGCGAGAACTCTTATTGTTTAATGTTTTTTTACGAGTATTTCCTTACTCATGCATCTTATTAATCTTTCATGAATACATTATTGCACCATTACGTAGTTGCATATTGTTTGTTGAATTAGAAGGAATATTATTAACTAGGACGAGTTAACTTGATTTGACCTCTTTTTCATCGATCACACATTGTGTCTCTTGTTTGACGTTTATTAGTTTAATACCGTAACTTTAATTTGATTCTCGATTTCTATTCATTGAATACGAGTAGTTAGTTGCTCCTTTACAACTATTATCCTTGCGTTGTTGCTCAATAAAGGATTCCTTGAACCAACAATTGCCATTTCGATTGATATTTGTGGATTTTTTAGGCAAGAGTGTTTGAAGATGGTTTGGAGAGTTGTTGTTGTAAGGCCCCGTTCCTGGGACGCCTACAGTTGGCTATTCATCGCACATAAAACATATAATTACATTTGCCTTAAGAAAACATTGCAGCGGAAACATTCAAAAATGACATCTCGTTTCATTATAAACACTTTTTCCAAATAATACATCATTATCCGGTTACAAAATACATGTTTGCATTACATCACAAAAGCTTTATAAATGGATGCCATCCCAAAAGAGCTGAGTAGCCACCTCGTGCCATCCTCAGCAACCATTACCTGCCAACTGAAAAACATATAAAAAGTCAGCGTTGCTGAGTGAGTTCTAGTTTTATAAAATAAACATACTTTACTTTCATCAAAAACTACTCCTTTTATCATGCGATCATTCAACATACGTATACATTGATAATGTCATTATTATCTTTCATCTCATTCGTTATCTTTCGTTCCTTTCATACTTTCATTCTTCCGAGTCTGTTGCGACGACAGAGTCGCTCACCTCAATAGAAATCTCAATGATTGCACGCTATCCGAGTCTTTTGCACCCCTAGGGTTGCTCACCTCATTGCCCATCTTAATGATAGCGAGCTATCCGAGTCTTTTGCAACAACAAGGTTGCTCACCCCAAGGCAACATCACGATAGCACGTTACTCGAGTCTTTTGCAACGACAAGGTTGCTCACCCCATAGGCAATCTCAATAATTGAACTTCATCCGAGTCTTTTGCAACACAAAGTCGCTCACCCCATATATATATGCTTGCAAGCCTTTCTTCCGTTCATTCATCATTCATTAATGCATGCATTCTTACTTCATGTTCCTCTGTCATTATCTTTCACTTTACATTATATACTACTTCATTCATTCATTAACATGACATGTAAAGCCACAAGAAAGATAATCATACATCACAATAAGGAAAATATCATACACATTCATCATCCTCATCATCATACAGGGCAACATCATACATACATAACATGCATAAACATGCAACATCATCATCATCATGCCCTACATGCTCTCTAAGGCCATAATAGTCATCTTACATGCTCTTACGGGAAACGTGACGTCAAAACTTACATCTGCACCTTCCCCCGAAGGCCAGAAGTCAAACTACACATTCCTTCGAGTGCAACAGCCCTATTCGGGCGTATGGACACCCTTCAGTCGCATGGCCTCCATGCGACTGAACATCATGCGACTGGACTCATGCGGCTGAACATCTATGTGAATGGGCATTCAATCGTGCGTATGGACCTTGTGCAAATGGGACTACTGCGAATGGGCACCTATGCGACTGACCTCATGCGAATGGACTCATGCGACTAAGCATCTATGCGACTGAACCCTTAGTCGTGCGATCCCCCATGCGACTGGACTCCCAGTCGTGCGACTGAAGCCTTAGTCGTGCGATTGAACCCTCAATCGTGCGAATGAATCCCAATCGTGCGAATGACCCTCAATCGCCTCTCATTCGGCCGTATGGCCTCCATTCGGTCGCCTAGCCCTAGCTGATGCAGAATGAAGTTCATCCCGAACCCAATCTGCCATTTTTGGCCTCCAAGCTCATCCAAACCCATTCTAAGCCTAAATTAACCCTCCTGGACCTTAAGAATGCATACCATAACACCATACAAGCACACACAAGCCCGGAAACATACACGAAACACATCATACACATCACACCCAAATGGGTCAAACACATACTCACACTAAAACGGGTTTTAACATTTTCCAGCCCCAAAATCAGTTGAAAACAAGTAACAGTGGGGTCCTAGAACTCACACAAATGAGCACAACGTCAAGGGCTTCGATTTGGCTTGCTACACAACGAGTTTGGCCACCCGAATCACCCGAAACACTCCTTTTTCTCTTTTTCTTCTCCTTTCTCTCTTCTCCTCTCTATGTTGGCTGAAATGTGGGGGTAATGGAGAGAGTTGGCTGCCCTCTCGCCACTAATATCACCTCATTTCCCGACTTTTCTCCGTTGGCGAGTTTGGTCCCTCGACTTTGAACTTTATTTCCTTTTCTTTCTTCGCCGGCTTAAAAATAATAAATATCCGGGTGTTACAGTTGTTGAGTTTTGGGCAGGAGTTTATCGATTTCAAGTGTCATTTGCATGGTTCGTGTACGTGTTGCATTCGAGCAGTAGACCATATGTTACATTTGTAATTGATTAGTACGATTTTAGTGATCATTATAAATGGATTTCATTAAATTAGATTCCGAGTGTGTTTAAAAGGTTTGAGAATCTAAACTTCATAGCATTGGAGGTAGTTAGGGTAAACAAAAAACTATCAATATGAGAACTCTTGTTGTTTATTGCTTTTATAAGTATTTCCTTTCTCATGTATCATATTATTAATCTTTCGTGAATTCTTTAATGCACCATTCCATAGTTGCATAACGTTTATTGAAATACAAGGAAATATTATAAAGTAGGACGTGTTAATTAGATTTGACTTCTTTTTCTTCGATAACACATTGCGTTTCTTCTTTGACGTTTTATTAGTTTCATTCGGTAAATGTAAATAGATTCTTCATTTCTATTGAGTGAATACGAGTAGTTAGTTGCTCCTTTGCAACTATTATCCTTGCGTAGATACTCAATAAAGGATTCTGTGGATGAACAATTGTCATTTCGATTGAATTCAGTGGATACTTTAGACAAGATGGTTTGAAAATGGTTATGGAGAGTTCTAGTTAAGTTTTGAGCACGAGTGTATTGATTTGCAAGTGTCATTTGTATGGTTTCGTGTTCGGGTTGCATTGGTTTAAACAAGAGACCCAATGTTTCATTTGTGATTGATTAGTTTGATTTTAGTGATCATTATAACTAGATTTGATTAAATTAGATTAGGAGTGTGTTGAAAAGGTTTGAGAATCAAAACTTCATAGCGTTATAGGTAGTTAGGGATAACAAAAAACTATCTATGCGAGAACTCTTATTGTTTAGTGTTTTTTTATGAGTATTTCCTTACTCATGCATCTTATTAATCTTTCGTGAATACATTAATGCACCATTACGTAGTTGCATATTGTTTGTTGAATTAGAAGGAATATTATTAACTAGGACGAGTTAACTTGATTTGACCTCTTTTTCATCGATCACACATTGTGTCTCTTGTTTGACGTTTATTAGTTTAATACGGTAACTTTAATTTGATTCTCGAGTTCTATTCATTGAATACGAGTAGTTAGTTGCTCCTTTACAACTATTATCCTTGCGTTGTTGCTCAATAAAGGATTCCTTGAACCAACAATTGCCATTTCGATTGATTTTGGTGGATTTTTTTAGGCAAGAGTGTTTGAAGATGGTTGGGAGAGTTGTTGTTGAGTTTTGGGCAGGAGTTTATCGATTTCAAGTGTCATTTGCATGGTTTCATGTAGGTGTTGCATTCGAGCCATAGACCATATGTTACATTTGTTATTGATTAGTGTGATTTTAGTGATCATTATAAATGGATTTCATTAAATTAGATTACAAGTGTGTTTAAAACGTTTGAGAATCTAAACTCCATAGCATTGGAGGTAGTTAGGGTAAACAAAAAGCTATCAATGTGAGAACTCTTGTTGTTTATTGTTTTTTTAAAGTATGTCCTTTCTCATGTATCTTATTGTTAATCTTTCGTGAATTCTTTAATGCACCATTCCATAGTTGCATAACGTTTATTGAAATACAAGGAAATATTATAAACTAGGACGTGTTAACTAGATTTGACTTCTTTTTCTTCGATAACACATTGCGTTTCTTCTTTGACGTTTTATTAGTTTCATTCGGTAAATTTAAATAGATTCTTGATTTCTATTGAGTGAATACGAGTATTTAGTTGCTCCTTTACAACTATTATCCTGGCGTAGATACTCAATAAAGAATTCTATGGATGAACAATTGTCATTTCGATTGAATTCAGTGGATACTTTAGACAAGATGGTTTGAACATGGTTATGGAGAGTTCTAGTTAAGTTTTGGGCACGAGTGTATCGATTTGCAAGTGTCATTTGTATGGTTTCGTGTTCGGGTTGCATTGGTTTAAACAAGAGATCCAATGTTTCATTTGTGATTGATTAGTGTGATTTTAGTGATCATTATAACTAGATTTGATTAAATTAGATTAGGAGTGTGTTGAAAAGGTTTGAGAATCAAAACTTCATAGCATTATAGGTAGTTAGGGAAAACAAAAAACTATCTATGCGAGAACTCTTATTGTTTAGTTTTTTTTACGAGTATTTCCTTACTCATGCATCTTATTAATCTTTCGTGAATACATTAATACACCATTCCGTAGTTACATATTGTTTGTTGAATTAGAAGGAATATTATTAAATAGGACGTGTTAACTTGATTTGAACTCTTTTTCATCGATCACACATTGTGCCTCTTGTTTAACGTTTATTAGTTTTATACGGTAACTTTAATTTCATTCTCGATTTCTATTCATTGAAAACGAGTAGTTAGTTGCTCCTTTACAACTATTATCCTTGCGTTGTTTCTCAATAAAGGATTCCTTTAACCAACAATTGCCATTTCGATTGATTTTTATGGATTTTTTAGGCAAGAGTGTTTGAAGATGGTTTGGAGAGTTGTTGTTGAGTTTTGGGCAGGAGTTTATCGATTTCAAGTGTCATTTGCATGGTTTCGTGTAGGTGTTGCATTCGAGCAGTAGACTATATGTTACATTTGTTATTGATTAGCGTGATTTTAGTGATCATTATAAATGGATTTCATTAAATTAGATTACGAGTGTGTTTAAAAGGTTTGAGAATCAAAACTCCATAGCATTGGAGGTAGTTAGGGTAAACAACATACTATCAATGTGAGAACTCTTGTTGTTTATTGTTTTTTTATAAGTATTTCCTTTCTCATGTATCTTATTATTAATCTTTCGTGAATTCTTTAATGCACCATTCCATAGTTGCATAACGTTTATTGAAATACAAGGGAATATTATAAAGTAGGACGCGTTAAGTAGATTTGACTTCTTTTTCTTCGATAACACATTGTGTTTCTTCTTTGGCGTTTTATTAGTTTCATTCGGTAAATGTAAATAGATTCTTCATTTCTATTGAGTGAATACGAGTAGTTAGTTGCTCCTTTACAACTATTATCCTTGCGTAGATACTCAATAAAGGATTCTATGGATGAACAATTGTCATTTCGATTGAATTCAGTGGATACTTTAGACAAGATGGTTTGAAAACGGTTATGGAGAGTTCTAGTTAAGTTTTGGGCACGAGTGTATCTTTTTGAAAGTGTCATTTGTATGGTTTCGTGTTCGGGTTGCGTTGGTTTAAACAAGAGACCCAATGTTTCATTTGTGATTGATTAGTGTGATTTTAGTGATCATTATAACTGGATTTTATTAAATTAGATTAGGAGTGTGTTCAAAAGGTTTGAGAATCAAAACTTCATAGCATTATAGGTAGTTAGGGATAACAAAAAACTATCTATACGAGAACTCTTATTGTTTAGTGTTTTTTTTACGAGTATTTCCTTACTCATGCATCTTATTAATCTTTCGTGAATACATTAATCACCATTCCGTAGTTGCATATTGTTTGTTGAATTGGAAGGAATATTATTAAATAGGACGTGTTAACTTGATTTGACCTCTTTTTCATCGATCACACATTGTGCCTCTTTTTTAACGTTTATTAGTTTCATATGGTAACTTTCATTTGATTCTCGATTTCTATTCATTGAATACGAGTAGTTAGTTGCTCTTTTACAACTATTGTCCTTGCGTTGTTGCTCAATAAAGGATTCCTTGAACCAACAATTGCAATTTCGATTGATTTTAGTGGATTTTTTAGGCAAGAGTGTTTGAAGATGGTTTGGAGAGTTGTTGAGTTTTGGGCAGGAGTTTATTGATTTTCAAGCGTCATTTGCATGGTTTAGTGTACGTGTTGCATTCGAGCAGTATTCATATGTTCCATTTGTTATTGATTAGTGTGATTTTAGTGATCATTATAAATTGATTTCATTAAATTAGATTGTGAGTGTGTTTAAAAGGTTTGAGAATCAAAACTCGATAGCATTGGAGGTAGTTAGGGTAAAAAAAACTATCAATGTGAGAACTCTTGTTGTTTATTGTTTTTTATAAGTATTTCCTTTCTCATGCATCTTATTATTAATCTTTCGTGAATTCTTTAATGCACCATTCCATAGTTGCATAACGTTTATTAAAATACAAAGAAATATTACAAACTAGGACGTGTTAACTAGATTTGACTTCTTTTTCTTCGATAACACATTATGTTTCTTCTTTGACGTTTTATTAGTTTCATTCGGTAAATGTAAATAGATTCTCGATTTCTATTGAGTGAATACGAGTAGTTAGTTGCTCCTTTACAACTTTTATCCTTGCGTAGATGCTCAATAAAGGATTCTATGGATGAACAATTGTCATTTCGATTGAATTCAGTAGATACTTTAGACAAGAGGGTTTGAACATGGTTATGGAGAGTTCTAGTTAAGTTTTGAGCACGAGTGTATCGATTTGCAAGTGTCATTTGTATGGTTTCGTGTTCGGGTTGCGTTGGTTTAAACAAGAGACCCAATGTTTCATTTGTGATCGATTAGTATGATTTTCATCGATCACACATTGTGTCTCTTGTTTGACGTTTATTAGTTTAATACGGTAACTTTAATTTGATTCTCGATTTCTATTCATTGAATACAAGTAGTTAGTTGCTCCTTTACAACTATTATCCTTGTGTTGTTGCTCAATAAAGGATTCCTTGAACCAACAATTTCCATTTCGATTGATTTTTATGGATTTTTTAGGCAAGAGTGTTTGAAGATGGTTTGGAGAGTTGTTGTTGAGTTTTGGGCAGGAACTTATCGATTTCAAGTGTCATTTGCATGGTTTCGTGTAGGTGTTGCATTCGAGCAGTAGACTATATGTTACATTTGTTATTGATTAGTGTGACTTTAGTGATCATTATAAATAAAATTCATTAAATTAGATTACGAGTGTGTTTAAAAGGTTTGAGAATCAAAACTCCATAGCATTGGAGGTAATTAGGGTAAACAAAATACTATCAATCTGAGAACTCTTGTTGTTTATTGTTTTTTTATAAGGATTTCCTTTCTCATGTATCTTATTATTAATCTTTCGTGAATTCTTTAATGCACCATTCCATAGTTGCATAACGTTTATTGAAATACAAGGAAATATTATAAAGTAGGACGTGTTAAGTAGATTTGACTTCTTTTTCTTCGATAACACATTGTGTTTCTTCTTTGACGTTTTATTAGTTTTATTCGGTAAATGTAAATAGATTCTTCATTTCTATTGAGTGAATAAGAGTAGTTAGTTGCTCCTTTACAACTATTATCTTTGCGTAGATACTCAATAAAGGATTCAGTGGATGAACAATTGTCATTTTGATTGAATTCAGTCGATACTTTAGACAAGATGGTTTGAAAATGGTTATGGAGAGTTCTAGTTAAGTTTTGGGCACGAGTATATCGATTTGAAAGTGTCATTTGTATGGTTTCGTGTTCAGGTTGCGTTGGTTTAAACAAGAGACCCAATGTTTCATTTGTGATCGATTAGTATGATTTTAGTGATCATTATAACTAGATTTTATTAAATTAGATTAGGAGTGTGTTGAAAAGGTTTGAGAATCAAAACTTCATAGCATTATAGGTAGTTAGGGATAACAAAAAACTATCTATGCGAGAACTCTTATTGTTTAGTGTCTTTTTACGAGTATTTCCTTACTCATGCATCTTATTAATCTTTCGTGAATACATTAATCACCATTCCGTAGTTGCATATTGTTTGTTGAATTAGAAGGAATATTATTAAATAGGACGTGTTAACTTGATTTGACCTCTTTTTCATCGATCACACATTGTGCCTCTTTTTTAACGTTTATTACTTTCATATGGTAACTTTAATTTGATTCTCGATTTCTATTTATTGAATACGAGTAGTTAGTTGCTCTTTTACAACTATTGTCCTTGCGTTGTTGCTCAATAAAGGATTCCTTGAACCAACAATTGCAATTTCGATTGATTTTAGTGGATTTTTTAGGCAAGAGTGTTTGAAGATGGTTTGGAGAGTTGTTGAGTTTCGGCAGGAGTTTATCGATTTTCAAGCGTCATTTGCATGGTTTCGGCTATGTGTTGCATTCGAGCAGTAGATCATATGTTCCATTTGTTATTGATTAGTGTGATTTTAGTGATCATTATAAATTGATTTCATTAAATTAGATACGAGTGTGTTTAAAAGGTTTGAGAATCAAAACTCGATAGCATTGGAGGTAGTTAGGGTAAACAAAAAACTATAAATGTGAGAACTCTTGTTGTTTATTGTTTTTTATAAGTATTTCCTTTCTCATGCATCTTATTATTAATCTTTCGTGAATTATTTAATGCATCATTCCATAGTTGCATAACGTTTATTAAAATACAAGGAAATATTATAAACTAGGACGTGTTAACTAGATTTGACTTCTTTTTCTTCGATAACACATTGTGTTTCTTCTTTGACGTTTTATTAGTTTCATTCGGTAAATGTAAATGGATTCTCGATTTCTCTTGAGTGAATACGAGTAGTTAGTTGCTCCTTTACAACTTTTATCCTTGCGTAGATGCTCAATAAAGGATTCTATGGATGAAAAATTGTCATTTCGATTGAATTCAGTAGATACTTTAGACAAGAGGGTTTGAACATGGTTATGGAGAGTTCTAGTTAAGTTTTGGGCACGAGTGTATCGATTTGCAAGTGTCATTTGTATGGTTTCGTGTTCGGGTTGCATTAGTTTAAACAAGAGATCCAATGTTTCATTTGTGATCGATTAGTGTGATTTTAGTGATCATTATAACTGGATTTGATTAAATTAGACTAGGAGTGTGTTGAAAAGGTTTGAGAATCAAAACTTCATAGCATTATAGGTAGTTAGGAAAAAAAACTATCTATGCGAGAACTCTTATTGTTTAGTGTTTTTTTACGAGTATTTCCTTATCATGCATCTTATTAATCTTTCGTGAATACATTAATGCACCATTACGTAGTTGCATATTTTTTGTTGAATTAGAAGGAATATTATTAACTAGGACGAGTTAACTTGATTTGACCTCTTTTTCATCGATCACACATTGTGTCTCTTGTTTGACGTTTATTAGTTTAATACGGTAACTTTAATTTGATTCTCGATTTCTATTCATTGAATACGAGTAGTTAGTTGCTCCTTTACAACTATTATCCTTGCGTTGTTGCTCAATAAAGGATTCCTTGAACCAACAATTGCCATTTCGATTGATTTTTTTGGATTTTTTAGGCAAGAGTGTTTGAAGATGGTTTGGAGAGTTGTTGTTGAGTTTTGGGCAGGAGTTTATCGATTTCAAGTGTCATTTGCATGGTTTCGTGTAGGTGTTGCATTCGAGCAGTAGACTATATGTTACATTTGTTATTGATTAGTGTGATTTTAGTGATCATTATAAATAGATTTCACTAAATTAGATCACGAGTGTGTTTAAAAGGTTTGAGAATCAAAACTCCATAGCATTTGTGACATCCGTCACCTTAAGGTCCGTCAATTAACGTGACTCTCCGTTAACTATTTTTTGATCGGTCATTCCTCATCCTTATTTGACTCTTTATGTGGATATCATGTGTGCATTATCATCGTTGTGTGTGTATTCGTTATAATCATATGTTAACCTTAAAAACTTTTAAAACTTTCATTTTCGAAACCGCCAAATATATCATTTTTATATATATTAAACGTCACAAACATAACCATTTCTTAAGTCATAATATCATTCAATGCACTTTTACAATTAATATAAAACATCTAATAAAGTCGTTTTTCAACCGAACCAAATTTGGGAAAACTCGGGGGTTAAGTGCAGGGACTAAACTTGTAATTTTGCAAACTTGGGCTGGGTATATAAACCCCATACCAGCCCTAATTCACCATTTTCACCATCTTCTTCATCTCTTCACTCTTTACACACACATCTTCTTCATTCTAGCACCAAATCCAACCCGTGTGGTCTCGTTTTCGTCGTCTAGACTTCATCTACAGCTTAGACTACTCGTTTCTAGCAGGTAGACTACCTTGGTTGTCCGTTTTCTTGCCTTTTTCACGGCTATCCAAAACTAGGGTTTCGGGTGTCCGGGTTCAACCCGAACACACAAGGTCGTATGGGTGCGTGTGAGGTCTTTCTGCTTGTGTTTCATGTTTGTGTATGTTTGTTGAGTGTTTCTGGAAGTCCTTGTGGTGTAAAACCCGCGTTTAGAGCAGCTCGGGGGCTGCTCAGCCCGACCACAGTCGTGATTCTGCAGTTCAGGCGACTGGGTCTGTCATGCGATTGAGCCGTGCGACTGAGTGAGTCGTGCGACTGAACCATGCGTCTGAGTCAATCGTGCGACTGAGTTGTGCGACTAGGCATGTCGTGCGACTGAGTCGTGCGACTGTGTGCGTGTATGCGATTGAGTCATGCGTGCGAATGAATGTATGCGATTGAGTCATGCGTATGAATGATTGTGTGCGATTGAGTCAGGTGACCGACTGAGTGTATGTGAATGTGCGTGATTCGCACGACTGGAGTCCAATCGCACGAATGAAGGTTCAATCGTACGAAAGTAGCTAATTCACACGATTGAAGGTTGATTCGTGCTTATGGAGGTTGAGTCGTGCGATTGGGTGTTGTGTGGTACGACTGAAAGCCAGTCATACGAATGAAGGTTCAATCGTACGAATGAAGCTGATTCGCACGATTGAGGGTTGATTCGTGCGAATGGAGGTTGAGTCGTGCGTCTGGTCTTGTCGTGTGACTGTATTTGTTGTGTTTGATTTCCTTCTTGTGTGTGGTGTGAGTATGACGTGTGATGTTGAGGTAACATTAACACAGTAGCCATTGTTCGGCCACAAATATTAAAGTCAACACTAAAAAGGGCACAAATACTATTCTGAACAAATTAAACTAACGCTTTACAATCATCAACCGACTTATAACTATTGACACTTATTCAATACCAATTCAATAACAATGAAACTTTTACTCAAACATCATCATCAATGGCGACAATGTCTTTTACTTAGATCTACATAAGGTCTTGTACATGTGTCTGTTTGTGTGAGTTACACGCGACCCAGCCGATACGACCCGAACCGACCGATCATTATTACGCGCTTATTTCATGTCATTAATGCTTAACAATAACTGTCAATAGGTGTTTGACTGTTCATTTGCATTCAACATTTGGGATTACATCGATCAGACATACTTACCACTTAACAAGTGAGTTTCGTGGCCCCTTTTTACACTTATACAATATTTCAATCATTTACAACTTGGGGGAAAAGTATGCTTACTCATTTTCAATGTTGTACAACTTACTTACATTTTACATACAAGGAATCAACGTGATACTGTGTTGCAAGTACTATTTGATACATGCTTGGGTCTGCTGTGTGGTTCTATCTTTGCAAATATTTAATTCCAGTGTGGGAACCGACGGTTAGGTATTGGTAGTACTACTTGGTTGACACCCCAACCCTCGTTCGATGGTATACTAGTTGGTACCATCAGTGGCCAGGAACGGGCCCTTGGGTGAATATATGCCGACAATTTCTTTGTGTACGTCGCTAGGTTTGGTTGCAAAGCTCATGTCATGTGATTTTACTTGTGTATATAACTGTATTCACGGTATTCCATTACGCTTACTTATTACAGCATTACTTACATTTTTATTACTTAAACCTGCTAACTCACCAACAATTATGTTGACCGTTTTAAGCATATCTTTTCAGGTGATCATGCAAGTCCAGGAATCTAGGTGTGCTGCCTTAGTGGAGACCCTAGGATGCATTTTTGGGACTTAACATATTTTGACAAACAATCTTTTGAACAATGTTGATATGTGTAAACAATTACAATCTTTTGAAACTTGTTCCCGAGTTGTGGGAATTTACATTACAATTACATCTTTATTTGGTTATGTGAATCATTATCATGATTATGCTTATGGCTATGTTGTCGTGAACATTGACTAAACACGACACAAGTCCCCTTGTTGTCGGGTGTCGTCATGACACGCTTGTCATCATTTATTTATATTGCATCTCTATCATTTACCATGTGTTATGACGATTCCGGTCTCGTTACATCCCCGTGTTTCCGCTTTTAGCGGGGGTGTGACAGCATTGGAGGTAGTTAGGGTAAACAAAATACTATCAATGTGAGAACTCTTGTTGTTTATTGTTTTTTTATAAGTATTTCCTTTCTCATGTATCTTATTATTAATCTTTCGTGAATTCTTTAATGCCCCATTCCATAGTTGCATAACGTTTTTTGAAATACAAGGAAATATTATAAAGTAGGACGTGTTAACTAGATTTGACTTCTTTTTCTTCGATAACACATTGCGTTTCTTCTTTGACGTTTTATTAGTTTCATTCGGTAAATGTAAATAGATTCTTCATTTCTATTGAGTGAATACGAGTAGTTAGTTGCTCCTTTACAACAATTATCCTTGCGTAGATACTCAATAAAGGATTCTGTGGATGAACAATTGTCATTTTCGATTGAATTCAGTGGATACTTTAGACAAGATGGTTTGAAAATGGTTATGGAGAGTTCTAGTTAAGTTTTGGGCACGAGTGTATCGATTTGAAAGTGTCATTTGTATGGTTTCGTGTTCGGGTTGCATTAGTTTAAACAAGAGACCCAATATTTCATTTGTGATTGATTAGTGTGATTTTAGTGATCATTATAACTGGATTTGATTAAATTAGATTAGGAGTATGTTAAAATGGTTTGAGAGTCAAAACTTCATAGCATTATAGGTAGTTAGGGATAACAAAAAACTATCTATGCAAGAACTCTTATTGTTTAGTGTTTTTTTACGAGTATTTCCTTACTCATGCATCTTATTAATCTTTCGTGAATACATTAATCACCATTCCGTAGTTGGATATTGTTTGTTGAATTAGAAGGGATATTTAAATAGGACGTGTTAACTTGATTTGACCACTTTTTCATCGATCACACATTGTGCCTCTTTTTTAATGTTTATTAGTTTCGTATGGTAACTTTAATTTGATTCTCGATTTCTATTCATTGAATACGAGTAGTTAGTTGCTCTTTTACAACTATTGTCCTTGCCTTGTTGCTCAATAAAGGATTCCTTGAACCAACAACTGCCATTTCGATTGATTTTAGTGGATTTTTTGGGCAAGAGTGTTTGAAGATGGTTTAGAGAGTTGTTGAGTTTTGGGCAGGAGTTTATCGATTTTCAAGTGTCATTTGCATGGTTTCGTGTACGTGTTGCATTCGAGCAGTAGATCATATGTTCCATTTGTTATTGATTAGTGTGATTTCATTAAATTAGATTACGAGTGTGTTTAAAAGGTTTAAGAATCAAAACTCCATAGCATTGGAGGTAGTTAGGGTAAACAAAAAACTATCAATGTGAGAACTCTTGTTGTTTATTGTTTTTTATAAGTATTTCCTTTTTCATGCATCTTATTATTAATCTTTCGTGAATTCTTTAATGCACCATTCCATAGTTGCATAATGTTTATTGAAATACAAGAAAATTATAAACTAGGACATGTTAACTAGATTTGACTTCTTTTTCTTCGATAACAGATTGTGTTTCTTCTTTGATGTTTTATTAGTTTCATTCGGTAAATGTAAATAGATTCTCGATTTCTATTAAGTGAATACGAGTAGTTAGTTGCTCCTTTACAACTTTTATCCTTGCGTAGATGCTCAATAAAGGATTCTGTGGATGAACAATTGTCATTTCGATTGAATTCAGTAGATACTTTAGACAAGAGGGTTTGAACATGGTTATGGAGAGTTCTAGTTAAGTTTTGGGCACGAGTGTATCGATTTGCAAGTGTCATTTGTATGGTTTCGTGTTCGGGTTGCATTCGTTTAAACAAGAAATACAATGTTTCATTTGTGATCTATTAGTGTGATTTTAGTGATTATTATAACTGGATTTGATTAAATTAGACTAGGAGTGTGTTGAAAAGGTTTGAGAATCAAAACTTCATAGCATTATAGGTAGTTAGGGAAAACAAAAAACTATCTATGCGAGAACTCTTATTGTTTAGTGTTTTTTACGAGTATTTACTTACTCATGCATCTTATTAATCTTTCGTGAATACATTAATGCACCATTACGTAGTTGCATATTGTTTGTTGAATTAGAAGGAATATTATTAACTAGGACGAGTTATGTAAGGCCTCGTTCCCGGGACGCTTACAGTTGGTCATTCATCGCACATAAAACATATAATTACATTACATTAAGAAATCATTGCAGCGGAAACATTCAAAAATGACATCACGTTTCGTTATAATTACTTTTGTTAAATAATACATCATTATCCGGTTACAAAATTCATGTTTGCATTACATCACAAAAGCTATATAATTGGATGCCATCCCAAAAGAGCCGAGTAGCCTCGCCGTGCCATCCTCAGCAATCATTTACCTGCCAACTGGAAAATGCAATAAAAGTCAGCGTTGCTGAGTGAGTTCTAATTTTATAACATAAATATACTTTACTTTCACTGAAAACCGTTCCTTTTATCGTGTGATCATTCAACATACGTATACACAGATAATATCATTATTATCTTTCATCTCATTCATATCTTCCGTTCTTTTCGTTCATTCTTTCTTCCGAGTCTTTTGCGACAACACGGTCGCTCACCTCAATGGCAATCTCAATGATTGCTCGCTATCCGCGTCTTTTGCACCCCTAGGGTTGCTCACCCCAATTGCCCATCACGATAGCAAGCTATCCGAGTCTTTTGCAACAACAAGGTTGCTCACCCCAAGGCAACATCACGATAGCACTTACTCGAGTCTTTTGCAACGACAAGGTTGCTCACCTCATAGGCAATCTAAATTATTGCACTTCATCCGAGTCTTTTGCAACACAAAGTCGCTCACCCCAATATATATGCTTGCAAGCCTTTCTTTCGTTCATTCATCATTCATTAATGCATGCATTCTTACTTCATGTTCCTCTTTCATTATCTTTCGCTTTACATTACATAATACTTCATTCATTCATTAGCATGATATGTAAAGCCACAAGAAAGATAAGCATACATCATAATAAGGAACATATCATACACATTCATCATCATACAGGGCAACATCATACATTCATAATATGCATAAACATGCAACATCATCATCATCATGCCCTACATGCTCTCTAAGGCCATAACCATCCTCTTACATGCTCTTACGGGTTACCTTACGTCAACACTTACATCTGCACCTTTCCCCGAAGGCCAGAAGTCAAACTACACATTCCTTCGAGTGCAACAGCCCTGTTCGGGCGTATGGACACTCTTCAGTCGCATGGCCTCCATGCGACTGAACATCATGCGACAGGGCTCATGCGGATGGTCATCTATGAGAATGAACATCCAATCGTGCGTATGGACCTTGTGCGAATGGGATTACTACGAATGGGCACCTATGCGACTAACCTCATGCGAATGGACTCATACGACTAAGCATCTATGCGACTGAACCCTCAGTCGTGCAAACCTCATGCGACTGGACTCCCAGTCGTGCGACCGAAACCTTAGTCGTGCGATTGAATCCTCAATCGTGCGAATGAATCCCAATCGTGCGAATGACCCTCAATCGCCCTCATTCGGCCGTATGGCCTTCATTCGGTCGCCTAGCCCTAGCTGATGCAGAATGGAGTTCATCCCGAACCCAATCTGCCATTTTCGGCCTCCAAGCTCATCCAAACCCATTCTAAGCCTAAATTAACCCTCCTGGACCTTAGGAATGCATACCATAACACCATACAAGCACACACAAGCCCGAAGTCATACTCTAAACACATCATACACATCACACCCAAACGGGTCAAACACATACACACACAAAAACGGGTTTTGAACATCTTCCAGCCCCAAAATCAGTTGAAAACAAGTAAAGTGGGGTCCTAGAACTCACACAATCGAGCACTAAGACAAGAGCTTCGATTTGGCTTGCTACTCGACAGATTTGGACACTCGAATCACCCGAAACACCACTTTTCTCCCTTTTCTCCTCTTTCTCTCTTCTCTTCCTTTGAAATCTGAAAATATGTGAAGTGTGGGGAGAGTGGGCTGCCCTCTCCCTACACATATCACCACATTACCCAACTTTTCTTCGCTGGTGAGTTTGGTCCCTCGACTTTGGACTTTATCTCTTTTCTTTCTTCGCCGGCTTCAAAATAATAAATTTCCGGGTGTTACAAGTCCACCCCCCTTAAATAGGTTTCGTCCCCGAAACCTGTCATTCCTCGAACAAACGTGGATAATGTTGTCTCATTTCTTTTTCAGTCTCCCACGTTGACTCGGATCCCTTCCTGTGCTTCCACTGTACACGCACAAGAGGAACCACTTTATTCCTTAACCTTTTCTCCTTTCGGTCAATGATTGCCACTGGTTGCTCCACATAATTGAGCCGTTCGTCTACTTCGATATCTTCCAATGGGACAATCATATCTTCATATGTTAAGCACTTCCTTAGATGAGATACATGGAATGTCGGATGAATTCCACTTAACTCATCCGGTAACTCCAGTCTATAGGCCACCTCTCCTACTCGAGCAATGATTCGGAAAGGGCCTATATACCTTGGGCTCAACTTGCCCCACTTTCGGAAGCGAATGATACCCTTCCAAGGTGAGACCTTCAACATAACCCGGTCACCCACCTGGAACTCAATCGGTCTGCGTCGTTTATCAGCATACGACTTCTGTCTGTCTTTGGCTGCCTTCATGAAGGCTTTAATCTTCTCAAGCTTCTCAGTCGTAGCTTCGATTACCTCGACGCTTCCCAATTCCTTTTGACCAATATCACCCCAACAAACGGGTGTTCTGCATCTCCTACCGTATAGCATCTCATATGGGGGCATGCCAATGCTGGCATGATAACTGTTGTTGTATGAAAATTCGGCTAACGGTAGGTGGTCATCCCAACTTCCACCAAAATCAAACACACATGCCCGAAGCATGTCTTCCAGCGTCTGAATGGTCCTTTCTGACTGACCATCAGTCTGGGGATGATAAGCCGTGCTAATATGTAACCTCGTCCCCATAGCGTCGTGGAACTTCTTCCAGAATTTAGATGTAAACCGGGTGTCGCGATCCGACACGATAGACACCGGCACACCATGACGAGTCACAATCTCCTTGATGAACAGATCAGCCAACCTCTCAGATGAATATGTCTCGCGGATTGGTAGGAAGTGAGCACTCTTCGTCAAACGATCAACTATCACCCATATGGCATCATACCCTTTCGGGGTACGCGGCAGCTTTGTAATGAAATCCATGGTGATGTGCTCCCACTTCCATTCCGGTATATCCAAAGGCTGTATCTTCCCATACGGCTTTTGGTGCTCGGCCTTCACCTGTAAGCAAGTAAGGCACTTACTCACATACTCCACCACGTTGCGATTCATACCCGGCCACCAATAATCTTTCTTCATATCATGGTACATTTTCGTGGCACCAGGATGAATGGAGTACCGAGTCTTGTGAGCTTCATCCATTATCTTCACCCGTAGATCCCCAAAACGAGGAATCCACACACGATCGAATCGGGTTCTAACACCGAGCGTGCATTCACCCAACTCTCCAACCAGACCTCTCATTCTTTCAGAGTTAAGATGATCTTCTTTCAGTGCCTCATCTTGAAACTCTTTAACCTGCTTCATTACGTCAGAGGTCATGATCAACTGATAGGCTTTCACCCGAATCGGCTCGGGCCTCTCCTTCCGACTAAGGGCATCAGCCACCACGTTGGCCTTGCCCGGATGGTAGTGGATCTCACAATCATAATCCTTTATAAGTTCCAACCACTGTCTCTGCCTCATGTTCAAATCCTTCTGCTCGAAGAAGTACTTCAGACTCTTGTGGTCAGTGAATATGATGCACTTCGTCCCGTAGAGGTAGTGCCTCCAAATCTTTAAAGCAAAGACCACGGCTGCCAGCTCCAAGTCATGAGTAGGATAATTGACCTCATGAACCTTCAACTGTCGGGATGCATAGGCTATAACCTTTCCTCTCTGCATTAACATGCACCCCAACCCCGAGTAAGGAGCATCGGAATAAACCACCAGATCTTCACTCCCATCGGGTAATGACAGAACAGGAGCTTGAGTCAATCTCGCCTTCAATTCTTCAAACGCCTTCTCTTGAGCTTGACCCCATACGAACTTTACATCTTTTCGGGTCAACTTAGTTAGTGGAGAAGCAATCTTGGAGAAGTCTTGGATGAATCTTCTATAGTAACCCGCCAAACCCAAGAAGCTACGAATCTCGGATGGCGTCTTTGGTGACTTCCATTGCATAACCGCCTCCACTTTCGCCGGGTCCACCATAATCCCGTCAGGATTCACCACGTGACCCAAGAACTGAACTTCGCGCAACCAGAACGCGCACTTGGAGAATTTAGCATACAACTTCTCCCTTCTCAACGTCTCTAGAACCTCCCGAATGTGACCGGCGTGCTCTGCTTCGCTCCTCGAGTAAATCAGGATATCATCAATAAACACGATCACTGATTTATCCAACATAGGCCGACACACACGGTTCATCAAATCCATAAAAGCAGCTGGCGCGTTGGTCAAGCCAAAAGACATGACAAGAAACTCGTAGTGACCATAGCGCGTACGGAAAGCTGTTTTAGGAATATCCTGCTCCTTCACCTTCAACTGATGATAACCAGACCGGAGATCTATTCTCGAAAACCAACTGGCACCATAAAGCTGATCGAACAAATCATCTATCCTCGGTAAGGGGTATCGGTTCTTCACTGTCAACTTGTTCAGCTCGCGGTAGTCGATGCACATCCTCATACTACCGTCCTTCTTCTTTACAAACAGGACCGGAGCACCCCAAAGAGAGATACTCGGTTTAATGAACCCCTTATCTAGCAGCTCTTGCAACTGCTCCATCAACTCCTTCCTCTCGGTCGGAGCCAACCGATACGGTGCCTTGGCAACAGGTTGGGCGCCCGGTATCAGATCAATCTGAAACTCGATCTCTCTGTCAGGTGGCACTCCTGATAAGTCTTCCGGGAACACGTCTGGAAAGTCACACACAACTGGTACATCGGCTAGTTGTGGTGTTGGCGTATCCACATCCTTTACATAGGCCAAGTAGGCACTACATCCACGCCTCATACACTTTCCCGCCACCGCCATCGAGATCACCTTCGGAATCGTAGTAACCCGATCGCCATAAACCGTTACTGAACTACCGTCAGGCGCCGACAACCGAATCATCTTCTTGCGACACACAATATTCGCCTCGAAGTCCGCCAACCAATCCATCCCAAGAACCAAGTCAAAACCACCTAAGGTCATCACAAACGGTCTAACCGGAAACTTATGACCCTCGAGCTCCACATCACAATTCTCTATCATCTCAGAAATCCTGGTAGACTTACCTATGGCAGTTTCTACATCGAAGGGCGCATCAACACATCTACTACTAACAGGCAGCTTAGCACAGAAAGTAGCAGAAATAAAACTCTTACTCGCACCAGAATCAAATAACACAGAAGCTAAAGTTTGGTTCACCAAAAACGTACCGGACACGACATCAGGGTCCGTTCTAGCTTCCTCCTGTGTCATAGTGAATGCCCTGGCGCTCGTCCTCGGTCCATCACCTCCCGTCCTCTTTGCCCCTGAACTCTCAGCTCTCGGCTTCTTACAATCTTTGAGCACGTGACCTTCTTCACCACAGTTAAAGCATCGGACCGCCCGACAGTCCTTTGCCATGTGCCCCGCCTTTCCACACCTGAAGCACAAGTTCGACCCAAACCTGCACTCCCCGCTATGCTCCCGTCCACATTTACCACACCTTCTCGATCCCGCACCTGACATGACCACACGGCAATCATCCACCCGTGCCTTCTTATTACCCATCGAGGCATTGCCCCGACCAAATCTCTTCCCCTGCCAGCCTCGTTCACCACCTCCCTTTCTGCCACCATCAGTCACCACCACCGTCCTCTCATCGTACAATCTTCCCGCTAAATCCACCGCCGACCTAAACGTGCTCGGCCGGGTGGCGATCATGTGCCTGCGAATATCCGCCGGCAAACCCTGTATATACCTCTTGATCTTTCGGGACAGAGGCGTCACTTGATCCGGCACCAGACGTGCCATCTCGTTGAACTTCGTGGTGTACTGTTGGTGTGTCATGGTTCCCGCCTCCAGTTGCAGAAACTCCCTTTCAACCTTATCCATTTCCCGGTGAGGACAAAACTCCTCGATCACCATCTTCTTCAGTTCGGGCCACCTCATTCTCCCGATTGCCCGATTACCATCTGCTTGGACAATGTTGTCCCACCAGCATAGTGCCGAGTCCACAAAGGAGTGGGTGGCAAACTTTACTTTTTGATCTTCTCGGCACTCGCTGATGTCGAGAACAGCCTCCATTTCTCTCACCCATCGGTAAGCAGCAGCAGCATTGCCATTACCGTCAAAAGTAGGGGGCTTGCATCTCATAAACACCCCGTAGTTACAGCCTCGTGCCACCTGCCGCACAAGCTCCTCTTCCTCTTCCTCCTCATTATCGGAGAAAATCGTTTCAGGCTCCGGTTGCTCCCCCGAGGCCCGGTTTCTCTCCTTCCTTTCCCCTTCCTTCACAGCCTTGATGACTTCGGTCACCACAGACGGTAGGATTGTCTGCATGACCTGGTGTACCTCCTCCGCAACAGCCTCCTTTACCGAGGCCCTCAGGTTCGCACTCTCATCCCCAACTTCTGGATGAGGAGTCTCAGGTTCTGCAGGAACCTCTTTCTCAGCTCTAGGCCTTCCTCTTTTAGGGCGTGGTTCAGCAACAGGGCCATCACGGCCTCAACCCCTAGAAGCTCTAGAAGATCTACCACCAGCCATACTCTATCACACTGAAAGATTCAAACACCAACACGGTCATTCAAGGAAACAATTCAGTTTATGTCAAGTATAGTAAGTCCCTAATTACAGTGGCCAGTTGTGATTAGCCACTTACTTTACTCTTCATACCCCAAGCATTACCTATCCTGACTACATCAGTATTCAAATCTACATACAACACATAACATATACCATGCGCACATAAAACCGGTTAACTTTAAGAAAATACCTGATGGCACGCAGCTACTCAGTTTGGCGTCCCATTCCCCATTCGTCCCATTTTCAGTTTAAGTTAAGATTTATTTTGAAAATTTACCCATTTCGCTTAAACTTTGGCTCTGATACCAACTTCTAAGGCCCCGTTCCCGGGACGCTTACAGTTGGTCATTCATCGCACATAAAACATATAATTACATTACATTAAGAAATCATTGCAGCGGAAACATTCAAAAATGACATCACTTTTCGTTATAATTACTTTTGCCAAATAATACATCATTATCCGGTTACAAAATTCATGTTTGCATTACATCACAAAAGCTATATAATTGGATGCCATCCCAAAAGAGCCGAGTAGCCTCGCCGTGCCATCCTCAGCAATCATTTACCTGCCAACTGGAAAATGCAATAAAAGTCAGCGTTGCTGGGTGAGTTCTAGTTTTGTAACATAAATATACTTTACTTTCATTGAAAACCGTTCCTTTTATCGTGTGATCATTCAACATACGTATACACAGATAATATCATTATTATCTTTCATCTCATTCATTATCTTCCGTTCTTTTCGGTCATTCTTTCTTCCGAGTCTTTTGCGACAACACGGTCGCTCACCTCAATGGAAATCTCAATGATTGCTCGCTATCCGAGTCTTTTGCACCCCTAGGGTTGCTCACCCCAATTGCCCATCACGATAGCAAGCTATCCGAGTCTTTTGCAACAACAAGGTTGCTCACCCCAAGGCAACATCACGATAGCACTTACTCGAGTCTTTTGCAACGACAAGGTTGCTCACCTCATAGGCAATCTAAATGATTGCACTTCATCCGAGTCTTTTGCAACACAAAGTCGCTCACCCCAATATATATGCTTGCAAGCCTTTCTTTCGTTCATTCATCATTCATTAATGCATGCATTCTTACTTTATGTTCCTCTTTCATTATCTTTCGCTTTACATTACATAATACTTCATTCATTCATTAGCATGATATGTAAAGCCACAAGAAAGATATCATAATAAGGAACATATCATACACATTCATCATCATACAGGGCAACATCATACATTCATAATATGCATAAACATGCAACATCATCATCATCATGCCCTACATGCTCTCTAAGGCCATAACCATCCTCTTACATGCTCTTACGGGTTACCTTACGTCAACACTTACGTCTGCACCTTTCCCCGAAGGCCAGAAGTCAAACTACACATTCCTTCGAGTGCAACAGCCCTGTTCGGGCGTATGGACACTCTTCAGTCGCATGGCCTCCATGCGACTGAACATCATGCGACAGGGCTCATGCAGATGGTCATCTATGCGAATGAACATCCAAGCGTGCATATGGACCTTGTGCGAATGGGATTACTGCGAATGGTCACCTATGCGACTAACCTCATGCGAATGGACTCATACGACTAAGCATCTATGCGACTGAACCCTCAGTCGTGCAAACCTCATGCGACTGGACTCCTAGTCGTGCGACTGAAACCTTAGTCGTGCGATTGAACCCTCAATCGTGCGAATGAATCCCAATCGTGCGAATGACCCTCAATCGCCCTCATTCGGCCGTATGGCCTTCATTCGGTCGCCTAGCCCTAGCTGATGCAGAATGGAGTTCATCCCGAACCCAATCTGCCATTTTCAGCCTCCAAGCTCATCCAAACCCATTCTAAGCCTAAATTAACCCTCCTGGACCTTAGGAATGCATACCATAACACCATACAAGCACACACAAGCCCAAAGTCATACTCTAAACACATCATACACATCACACCCAAATGGGTCAAACACATACACACACAAAAACGGGTTTTGAACATCTTCCAGCCCCAAAATCAGTTGAAAACAAGTAAAAGTGGGGTCCTAGAACTCACACAATCGAGCACAAAGACAAGAGCTTCGATTTGGCTTGCTACTCGACGGATTTGGACACTCGAATCACCCGAAACACCACTTTTCTCCCTTTTTTCCTCTTTCTCTCTTCTCTTCCTTTGAAATCTGAAAATATGTGAAGTGTGGGGAGAGTGGACTGCCCTCTCCCTACACATATCACCACATTACCCAACTTTTCTTCGCTGGAGAGTTTGGTTCCTCGACTTTGGACTTTATCTCTTTTCTTTCTTCGCCGGCTTCAAAATAATAAATTTCCGGGTGTTACTAGTTAACTTGATTTGACCTCTTTTTCATTGATCACATATTGTGTCTCTTGTTTGACGTTTATTAGTTTAATACGGTAACTTTAATTTGATTCTCGAGTTCTATTCATTGAATACGAGTAGTTAGTTGCTCCTTTACAACTATTATCCTTGCGTTGTTGCTCAATAAAGGATTCCTTGAACCAACAATTGCCATTTCGATTGATTTTGGTGGATTTTTTTAGGCAAGAGTGTTTGAAGATGGTTGGGAGAGTTGTTGTTGAGTTTTGGGCAGGAGTTTATCGATTTCAAGTGTCATTTGCATGGTTTCATGTAGGTGTTGCATTCGAGCCATAGACCATATGTTACATTTGTTATTGATTAGTGTGATTTTAGTGATCATTATAAATGGATTTCATTAAATTAGATTACAAGTGTGTTTAAAAGGTTTGAGAATCAAAACTCCATAGCATTGGAGGTAGTTAGGGTAAACAAAAAGCTATCAATGTGAGAACTCTTGTTGTTTATTGTTTTTTTATAAGTATGTCCTTTCTCATGTATCTTATTGTTAATCTTTCGTGAATTCTTTAATGCACCATTCCATAGTTGCATAACGTTTATTGAAATACAAGGAAATATTATAAACTAGGACGTGTTAACTAGATTTGACTTCTTTTTCTTCGATAACACATTGCGTTTCTTCTTTGACGTTTTATTAGTTTCATTCGGTAAATGTAAATAGATTCTTGATTTCTATTGAGTGAATACGAGTAGTTAGTTGCTCCTTTACAACTATTATCCTTGCGTATATACTCAATAAAGGATTCTATGGATGAACAATTGTCATTTCGATTGAATTCAGTGGATACTTTAGACAAGATGGTTTGAACATGGTTATGGAGAGTTCTAGTTAAGTTTTGGGCACGAGTGTATCGATTTGCAAGTGTCATTTGTATGGTTTCGTGTTCGGGTTGCATTGGTTTAAACAAGAGATCCAATGTTTCATTTGTGATTGATTAGTGTGATTTTAGTGATCATTATAACTAGATTTGATTAAATTAGATTAGGAGTGTGTTGAAAAGGTTTGAGAATCAAAACTTCATAGCATTATAGGTAAACTATCTATGCGAGAACTCTTATTGTTTAGTGTTTTTTTACGAGTATTTCCTTACTCATGCATCTTATTAATCTTTTGTGAATACATTAATACACCATTCCGTAGTTGCATATTGTTTGTTGAATTAGAAGGAATATTATTAGATAGGACGTGTTAACTTGATTTGGACTCTTTTTCATCGATCACACATTGTGCCTCTTGTTTAACATTTATTAGTTTCATATGGTAACTTTAATTTGATTCTCGATTTCTATTCATTGAATACGAGTAGTTAGTTGCTCTTTTACAACTATTGTCCTTGCGTTGTTGCTCAATAAAGAATTCCTTGAACCAACAATTGCCATTTCGATTGATTTTATTGGATTTTTTAAGAAAGAGTGTTTGAAGATGGTTTGGAGAGTTGTTGAGTTTTGGGCAGGAGTTTATCGATTTTCAAGTGTCATTTGCATGGTTTCGTGTACGTGTTGCATTCAAGCAGTAGATCATATGTTCCATTTGTTATTGATTAGTGTGATTTTAGTGATCATTATAACCGGATTACATTAAATTAGATTTGTAGTGTGTTTAAAAGGTTTGAGAATCAAAACGCCATAGCATTGGAGGTAGTTATGGTAAACAAAAAACTATCAATGTGAGAACTCTTGTTTTTAATTGTTTTTTTATAAGTATTTCCTTTCTCATGTATATCTTATTATTAATCTTTCGTGAATTCTTTAATGCACCATTCCATAATTCCATAACAATTATTGAAATACAAGGAAATATTATAAACTAGGACGTGTTAACTAGATTTGACTTCTTTTTCTTCGATAACACATTGCGTTTCTTCTTTGACGTTTATTAGTTTCATTCGGTAATGTAAATAGATTCTTGATTTCTATTGAGTGAATATGAGTAGTTAGTTGCTCCTTTACAACTATTATCCTTGCGTAGATACTCAATAAAGGATTCTGTGGATGAACAATTGTCATTTCGATGGAATTCAGTAGATACTTTAGACAAGAGGGTTTGAACATGGTTATGGAGAGTTCTAGTTAAGTTTTGGGCAAGAGTGTATCGATTCGCAAGTGTCATTTGTATGGTTTCGTGTTCTGGTTGCATTCGTTTAAACAATAGATCCAATGTTTCATTTGTGATTGATTAGTGTGATTTTAGTTATCATTATAACCGGATTTGATTAAATTAGAGTAGGAGTGTGTTGAAAAGGTTTGAGAATCAAAACTGCATAGCATTATAGGTAGTTAGGGAAAACAAAAAACTATCTATGCGAGAACTCTTGTTGTTTAGTGTTTTTTTACGAGTATTTCCTTACTCATGCATCTTATTAATCTTTCGTGAATACATTAATGCACCATTACGTAGTTGCATATTGTTTGTTGAATTAGAAGGAATATTATTAAGTAGGACGAGTTAACTTGATTTGACCTCTTTTTCATCGATCACACATTGTGTCTCTTGATTGACGTTTATTAGTTTCATACCGTAACTTTAATTTGATTATCGATTTGTATTCATTGAATACGAGTAGTTAGTTGCTTCTTTACAACTATTATCCTTGCGTTGTTGCTCAATAAAGGATTCCTTGAACCAACAATTTCCATTTCGATTGATTTTAGTGGATTTTTAAGGCTAGAGTGTTTGAAGATGGTTTGGAGAGTTGTCGTTGAGTTTTAGGCAGGAGTTTATCGATTTTTAAGTGTCATTTGCATGTTTCGTGTACGTGTTGCATTCGAGCATAGATCGTATGTTCCATTTGTTATTGATTAGTGTGATTTTAGTGATCATTATAAATGGATTTCATTAAATTAGATTACGAGTGTGTTTAAAAGGTTTGAGAATCAATACTCCATAGCATTGGAGGTAGTTAGGGTAAACAAAAAACTATCAATGTGAGAACTCTTGTTGTTTATTGTTTTTTTTATAAGTATTTCCTTTCTCATGTATCTTATTATTAATATTTCGTGAAATCTTTAATGCACCATTCCAGAGTTGCATAACGTTTATTGAAATACAAGGAAATGTTATAAACTAGGAAGTGTTAACTAGATTTGACTTCTTTTTCTTCGATAACACATTGCGTTTCTTCTTTGACGTTTTATTAGTTTCATTTGGTAAATGTAAATAGGTTCTCGATTTCTATTGAGTGAATACGAGTAGTTAGTTGCTCCTTTACAACTATTATCCTTGCGTAGATACTCAATCAAGGATAGTGTGGATGAACAATTGTCATTTCGATTGAATTCAGTGGATACTTTAGACAAGAGGGTTTGAACATGGTTATGGAGAGTTGTAGTTAAGTTTTGGGCACGAGTGTATCGATTTGCAAGTGTCATTTGTATGGTTTCGTGTTCGTGTTGCATTGGTTTAAACAAGAAATCCAATGTTTCATTTGTGATTGATTAGTGTGATTTTAGTGATCATTATAACCGGATTTGATTAAATTAGATTTGGAGTGCGTTGAAAAGGTTTGAGAATCAAAACTTCATAGTGTTATAGTTAGTTAGGGAAAACAAAAAACTATCTATACGAGAACTCTTGTTGTTTAGTGTTTTTTTACGAGTATTTCCTTACTCATGCATCTTATTAATCTTTCATGAATATATTAATGCACCATTAGTAGTTGCATATTGTTTGTTAAATTAGAAGGAATATAATTAACTAGGACGAGTTAACTTGATTTGACCTCTTTTTCATCGATCACACATTGTGTCTCTTGTTTGACGTTTATTAGTTTCATACGGTAACTTTAATTTGATTCTCGATTTCTATTCACTGAATACGAGTAGTTAGTTGCTCCTTTACAACTATTATCCTTGCGTTGTTGCTCATTAAAGGATTCCTTGAACCAATAATTGCCATTTAGATTAATTTTAGTGGATTTTTAGGCATGAGTGTTTGAAGATGGTTTGGAGAGTTGTTGTTGAGTTTTGGGCAGGAGTTTATCAATTTTCAAGTGTCATTTTCATGGTTTCGTGTACGTGTTGCATTCGAGCAGTAGATCATATGTTCCATTTGTTATTAATTAGTGAGATTTTAGTGATCATTATAAATGGATTTCATTAAATTAGATTACGAGTGTGTTTAAACGGTTTGAGAATCAAAACTCCATAGCATTGGAGGTAGTTAGGGTGAACAAAAAACTATCAATGTGAGAACTCTTGTTGTTTATTGTTTTTTTATTAGTATTTCCTTTCTCATGTATCTTATTATTAATCTTTCGTGAATTCTTTAAAGCACCATTCCATAGTTGCATAACGTTTATTGAAATACAAGGAAATATTATAAACTAGGACGTGTTAACTAGATTTGACTTTTTTTTCTTCGATAACTGTAAGGATTCCTGAAGTCTGATGCAACCCAAAACAGCTTAAGTGTCTCAGCAAACATGCACTAAGTACTGAAGTGAAAAATGCTTCGGAAGTTTTACACAAAGCATTAGAAAATACTCTAAGTGTAAAATCTTCCGAAGCCAAGACCAATATCTTCCGAAGCCAAACATGAAGTCTTCCGAAGCTTCAGAGACAAAGTCTTCCGAAGCCTCATCCTATGAAGACAGATTTCTTCCGAAGACTTTTAGTACACATGCTTTATCTGATGTACTGTTCCATAAAGCACCTTTTCCGCTGCATCTCTGTAAAGTCACCAACTTACATGAGTTGGTGAAAAGGGTCATGCTTTTGGTAACTGTACATTGAGGTCTTGAGTCTGTAACTTTCCACTTTATGTACTTTATCCTTTTTGTATTGTAAAAGGATGTGAGCTATGGCATGTCATAGTCACAAGGTCAAAAGGCAGATATGCCTTTTGATCCTACAATTGATTTTGTTTGTGTCTAGTCAATTGTATCCAGCTGGCCTTCAAAGTATGGCCGGCTGTAGGTTGTAGTATAAGTATTTCAAGTTCTTGTATCTTTTCAGAATGCTTTGTAACACTTGTAAGAGAACTTGAGAAAGCAATATACTGCCTCCTTGAAACCCAACTCTCTTGTTCTGTCTCTTTACTTACTTGTGTTCTTAGCTTCACTTTGGTTACCCAGTTCACTGTTTGATTAGAGATTAGTTATTCTCCTCATTGTGTGGTTGTGTTGTAATTGTAGTTAAGCCCTTAAACGATCCTGCAATTGGTATCAGAGCTTTCCAGGCTCTTGATATAAGATCTAACCATCTTAAGATCCCTCACAACACACAAAAGCTAAACTCTTCAAATGGCTGCCATCTCTAAGACTGATATGGAGACTGGAACCATGAACAAATCCCCACTGATCACTCTTGATGATTTTGACACCTGGTGCATGAGGATGGAAGGCTTCATCAGGTCTCTTGATTCAAGAATGTGGGAATCTGTTGAGAATGGACCTTTCATACCCAGCACCCCCTCTGCTACTGGTGCTGGTATGATTCCTAAAGATGTGGCCAACTACTCAGATGAAGATAGAAAAAGAGTAGAAATTGATAGGAAGGCCATGACTGCTCTTCAGACTGCTCTCCCAAACTCTGTATACAGAGGCTTCAAGAAGTGCAAGACAGCCAAGCAGCTGTGGGATGCACTGAAGCTGATGTATGAAGGCTCCTCTGAAGCCAAGGAGAACAAGAAAGATCTTCTGAAGCAGCAGTTTGAAAATTTCACCTTCAAAGCAGGTGAGACCATGACTCAACAATACTTCAGGTATGTTGAGATTGTGGATACCCTAGTGGATGGAGGAGTTCCTCTTGAGAACAGGGACATTGTAAGGAAGTTCATGTCATCACTTCCTAGGCAATGGACACACTATTGTGTGGTGATCAAGAGGACTGAGAACCTTAAGACTCTTACTCTTACAGAGTTGTATGGGATTCTCAGTGGATACCAGATGGAGATGAACATGCAAGGTTCATCTGGCAACTCCAACAATCAAATGGGTTCAGCCCTTCATGTGGTTGAAAGGGACAGCATAGAACCTCAGCATCATCTCTTATGCTACCCTGACAACTCACAAAAGGGTCCTTTCATCACCTTCCCGGAGACACCAAGGGAGAACTTTACTCAAGGAAGCCCATTCCAAGAGACAAGTTCTTCTCAAGCCTTTGTGTCTGCAGATGAAAGCTGTGGGAATTATCTCTTCACTCTTGAAGACCTGGACTGTATCCATCCAGATGACCTGGAATACATGGAGATAGTTCAGCAGATGGCTCTCCTCACTCACAGAGCCAAGAAGTTCTACAAGAGGACAGGAAGAAGATTCCCAAGCAATGCTACCAGCAGCAAGTTTGGGCTGGATAAAAGCAAAGTTAAGTGTTACAACTGTAACCTTATGGGTCACTTTGCCAGGGAGTGTAAGGCACCTAAAACAAATGGGGGCCAAACACAACCCAGACCAAACTTTGCTGACAAAACTCCTCAAGCTGAGAAGACAAAGCAACATGCTGCTGTTGCTGTTGAAGAAGGAGGCTTTGACTGGAGTTTTCAGGTGGAGGATGCTTCTCCAAACCAAGCACTGATGGCTGACCATGATGAAGCCAAGGTATTGGAACATCTTTGCTCCCCTGAATGCATTGCTAAAGTAAATAGATACAGGTCCTATAACCTAGAGATGAGATCTGATCTTGAGTCATTAAACATATTAAAATCTGATTTTAGAAAGTCTGAAAATGATTACAAGTTAAAGATAGAAGACTTGGAGAAAACCATTTCAGTACTAAAACATGAACATACAGATTTCAGAACTCAGATCCAAGATCTCATCACTAAGTTAACTGAGTGCCAGGCTGAGCTTGTGATCAGCAAAGCCAAGGCAGAGAAAAGTGTTCTTGAAGAAGAGACCTTCAAGAACATGATATCCTCATCCCTGCACAACAAAGTTTGTTATCAAAACAGACAGGGACTAGGATCAAATGAGATAGCTCCTCCACACACAATCTTGTCTGTAAGATCTCCTAGGTGTGGAACTTGTGAAGATGAGCTTCCTCTCATAGATCCTGTAAGTGAGGATGATGAAGAAGTGATAGTGAAGAATTCCTCTGAGAAGAGTGAAGAAGAGGATTCTTCCAAGGGCCACTATCCTTCTGAGGAGAAGAAATCAACTGGGATGACCAAGTCCAAAAGAAAGAACTTGATCAGAAAGAGCAAAAGAAAGGCAAAGAAGGCTCAAGAAATCAAGGCTACTTTTGATGCTAAGCAGAAACAAGTTTTTATCTCTGCAGGTTTCAAAGTAGTAAGGACTGAAGACATCAACCAAGACTCCTTAGCTAAGAGTCATGGTTTTGTTCAAATCATCCAGTACCAAGAAGAAGACTGATTTGCTGTGTACCACTGCTGCACAGCCTGGACCATCAAACTCCAAGAACAGTTCACAGCCCAAGGGAACTGTCTCAGCATCTACCAAGATGAAGATGGAGAGGGGATGTGACCAAAGTCAGTCTTGTTCTCAAAGGGAGACTTCTTTGAAGAAGATAATGTTATGTGTCATGTGTGAAAGTACTTCTCACATTGCTAAGGATTGCCCATACAATCCTAAAAGTACTGTCCACATGACTAAAACAAAGACTTCAAAGAGTCTCAAGAAATCTCAAGCTTCGGAAGGAAAGTCTGTTTCCTTCGGAAGCTTCAAATCAAAGAAGGAGGTAAGTGGAAAATTACCTTCGGAAGCAAAGTTGGTCTCGGAAGAAAGGAATTCTTCCGAAGCACTAAAGTCTGCTGCAGTGACTGTAGACTCTTCCGAAGGATCAGTCATCAAAACTTATGAAGTTCTAAAAGCTTCTAAGGTTTTGAAGGTCAAGTCCAAGACTCCAAAGGTGGTGTGGAAGTCTAAGAAAGACCAAATGACTGAGGTTTCTCCATCAACAACAGCTGAAGATCCCTATAGTACAACCATAGGATCTATTACTGTTGCATTACCTTCTTTTACTGTTAATGAGCCCAAGACAAGTAAGGCTTGGGTTTCAAAATGTAACTAATCATCTTCTCTGTGCAGGAACAGCTCAAGACCAACAGGAATGTTTGGATAATTGACAGTGGCTGTTCCAGGCACATGACTGGCAATAGGTCTCTACTCCACAATTTTGAGAGGATTGATGGAGGACCAGTTGCTTTTGGAGGAGATGAAGGTGGTTACATTTCTGGAAGGGGCAAGGTCACAAATGGTAAGCTCAGCATTGAGAAGGTAAACTTTGTCAAGGAGCTTGGGTACAATCTTCTGAGTGTATCCCAATTTTGTGATCAGAGTCATAACATGCTCTTTACTGAGCATGAGTGCATTGTTCTCAAACCTGGTGTGGTCATTCCTCATGAGCATATCCTGCTCAGAGCCCCCAGGAAAGGGAACATGTACAAGATGGATTTGCAAGAAACATCTCCCTCAGGAGAAGTTTCATGCTTTCTATCAAAGCAAATAGTGATGAGTCTTTCCTATGGCATAAAAGAATGTGCCATGTAAACTTTAAGAACATGAATAAATTAATTAAACATGATTGGTAACTGGAATGCCAAAGAAAGAGTTTACTAGTGATGATCATTGTGTGGCATGCCTGAAAGGGAAGCAACACAAAGTATCTCACAAGCCTAAGGAAAAGAACTCCATCACTACTCCCCTACACTTGTTACATATGGATCTCTTTGGCCCCACCAGTGTAATGAGTTTAGGAAGGACCTCTTACTGTCTGGTGATCACAGATGATTTTACAAGATTCACTTGGGTCTTCTTCCTTAGAACTAAGGATGAAACCCCTGAGATTCTGAAGAATTTCATCTTAAAAGTTGAGAATCAATGTGATCACAAGGTCAAAACCATAAGATGTGATCAAGGAACTGAATTCAAGAACCAAATCCTTGATGCATTTTGTGATGAAAAAGGTATTACAAGACAATATAGTGCTCCCAGGACTCCTCAGCAAAATGGAGTTGCTGAAAGGAGAAACAGGACACTTATTGAAGCTGCAAGAACTATGTTGTCTGACTCTAAACTGCCTATCACCTTCTGGGCAGAGGCAGTCAATACTGCTTGCTATGTGCAAAACAGAGTTTTAGTAGTTAAGACACATGGTAAGACTCCTTATGAACTTTGGCACAAGAGGAAACCTTTCATTGGTTTTCTCAGGTCATTTGGATGTCCCTGCACCATCTTGAATACCAAAGATCAAATTGCCAAGTTTGCTGAGAAATCAGATGATGGACATTTCATTGGATACTCTTCTCAAGCTAAAGCTTATAGAGTATACAATCTCAGAACTAGAATTGTTGAGGAGTCAGCCAATGTGACTTTCAATGAGCACACTCCCTGTGTGGCTGGTTCTGGTCCGGATTGGCTGTTTGATCTTGATTTAGTTACCAACTGTTTTAACAAATCTTGTGAGCATGTTTCAGGATCTGCAGAAAATCTAAATACAGGTGATCCTGATCCAAGATTTGAGCTAGGAAGATCTTCAACTCATACATCTTCAGCTCCAGTTGGAACTACTTCAGCAAATGAGGTTTCTATCAGCACAACAATGACAAATTCAGCTGATACATCTGGCATGCCTTCAAATTCCAGCTCAGAGGCCTCTCAACCAGATAAAGATACCTCACTTGTAGAAGACAACAATGGTGATGGTGATAGTGATCAGGAATTCCTTGATGCTAATAACCACACCATAGATGACAACATCAATGATGTTTCACACTCATTGGATCAAGTTAATCTTGATAAGTGTGATAATGTGGAGGGTGAATCTTCAGGACCAGATTTAAATTTTCAAATTTAGATCTTTCCCAGCAACTTGCTGTGATCCCTCAGCTAAGGATCCACAAGTCTCACCCTACCACAAACATCATTGGAGATGTTGTCACAGGGGTAAGAACAAGAGGACAAACCCATGAAGCAAATGTTTGTCTTCACTCTTGTTTCTTATCTCAGATAGAGCCCAAGAAAGTTGATGAAGCTCTAAAGGATGGAAGTTGGGTTGAAGCTATGCAACAAGAGCTGCTTCAATTCAAAAGGCAGAAAGTTTGGAACCTTTGTCCTCTTCCTCATGGGAAGACTACCATTGGAACCAAATGGGTTTTTAGAAACAAGAAGGATGATAGGGGAATCATCATCAAGAACAAGGCAAGACTAGTTGTTCAAGGATACACACAAGAAGAAGGGATTGACTACACTGATGTCTTTGCTCCTGTAGCAAGACTAGAAGCTGTTAGGATATTCCTGGCATTTGCTGCATCCAAGAACTTCAAGGTCTACCAACTTGATGTAAAGTGTGCTTTCTTATATGGAGTGATTGATGAGGAGGTTTATGTCAAACAGCCACCTGGTTTTGTAGACCCTGATCATCCTGATTATGTCTGCAAGCTTGACAAAGCTCTTTATGGGCTGCATCAGGCACCCAGAAAGTGGTATGAGACACTATCTAAGTATCTCTGCAAGCATGGATACAGAAGAGGTACTATAGATGGAACCCTCTTCATCAAAGGACAGGGAAATGACTTATTGCTGGTTCAAGTATATGTTGATGACATCATCTTTGGTTCAACTAATCCAAAGCTCTGCAAAGACTTTGAGAAGCTGATGAAGGACAGATTTGAGATGAGTTCAATGGGAGAACTCAACTTCTTTCTGGGAATTCAAGTGAAGCAGGTTGAAGATGGCATCTTCATAAGTCAGTCAAAGTATGTTCAAGACATACTCAAGAGGTTCAATATGACTGATTGTAAGATTGCTAAGACACCCATAGCCAGAAACCACTCCCTTGGTCCAGATCTTGAGGGGGAGTGTGTAGATGAACACTTATACAGGGCTATGATTGGGTCTCTTATGTATCTTACAGCTAGCAGGCCTGATATCATGTTTGCTACATGTATTTGTGCAAGATATCAAGCCAACCCTAAGATGTCTCACTTAATCACTGTGAAAAGGATTTTAAGATACCTCAAAGGTGCTTCAACACTTGGTCTATGGTATCCAAAGAATCCAAATTTCAATCTGTATGCCTATACAGACAGTGATTATGGTGGTTGCAATATGACTGCAAAGTCTACATCTGGGGGATGTCAATTCCTTGGTGGAAGGGTGGTCTCATGGCAATGCAAGAAACAATCCTGTGTGTCTGCATCAACTGCTGAGGCTGAATACATTGCTGCTGCAAGCTGCTGTGCTCAAGTGCTTTGGATTCAAAATCAGATGCTGGACTATGGATTTAACTTCAAGGAGACTCCTATCCACATAGACAACAATAGTGCTATCTCTATCACTGAGAACCCTGTGCAGCACTCAAGGACCAAACACATCAACATCAGGTATCATTTAATAAGAGATAACTATGAAAAAGGATTAATCAAACTAGTCAAAGTTCATACAGATGAACAATATGCTGATCTGTTCACCAAAGCTTTTGATGAACAGAGATTTAAGTATCTGATATCAGCTATTGGGATGATTAACTTTGAGTAGACTTTTTATTAAAACTAATTCTAATTATTTCTTCTTAAAATATGTGTGTCCTAAGTTGTCTAGTTCATCACTTTCATAAGCTCATGTTTTCTTTGGATGTAAAATTCTTTTTGAAGACTTTCCTTAGATTCTTGAAAATTTCTGATACTTCGGAAGATAAAGATTTTATCTTCGGAAGAAAAACATGTCTTTAAAATAAATAACTGTCTAAGAGATTTTACCTTCGGAAGAAGTAAAGATTCATCTTCCGAAGCTTAAAATTCTTATCTCAGACACTTATCTATTTTCAAGAACCTTTTCCTTCCGAAGCAAAATTAACCTTCGGAAGCTTTGTTTATTTTCAAACAAAGCATTCAAAGGTTTATTTCTCTTCCGAAGCATAAATTATCAAGACTCTCAGGAAAATCTTCCGAAGCCATTTTAGCTTCGGAAGCTTTTTAAATCAAAACTTCCGAAGACAAATAAACTTCGGAAGCTTTTCGAATTCCAAGAAAACTACTTTTTGAGCAAAAGTAAACTACTTTTTCAGAGGTGGGACCGACTTTCGGATTTCAAAGTTTATCCTCTTTCATTAACTTTGGTTCAAATCCCTTTTCATATAAATACCCAACGGTTCCCCCTCTTTCCCACTATCTTCCTCAATTCTACTGTTTCTCTAACCTAATTCTCTAAACCGCCTTTGCTTTCTACCTTTCTTCACCCTTAAGCTTCTAAAATGGCCAACCTTAACCGCAGAAACAACCCTGATTTCTCCATGCAACTACACAGGCAACATAATCAAGTTGCTCTGTTAAGCTCTGAGAAAGATGCAAGTTTCTCAGAGATTTGCCAATTCTTGACTCTATCTAACTACTTCACCTCCCTGACCATTGATCCTCCTCTGTATGAGGATCAGTTGCTTGAATTCTGGAAGACCTGCCAAGAGGTCATTATGGATGGGGAGAAGGCACTGTCTGCCACAGTGCAAGGAAGGACAGTCTTCATCACTCCGGCCATCATTAACCAACATCTACAGCTGGATGATGAAGAAGGTGAGGTGTCCTTCCCAAAAGAAGCTGTAAATCATTCTTTTGAGCAGATGGGCTATGAAGGGGATTTCTCTGTAAAGACCTTTAGGAAAGGGAAGGTCTCATCCCAATGGAAATTCCTGCTCCATGTGGTTATCCACAGCTTGTCAAACAAGCATGGTGGATGGGACCAGATTCCTGAGGATCTCTCCTTCATTGTTCATGGAATGGTTCAAGGGGTCAAGTTCAGGTATTCACAATTTGTATATACTAATTTACTTGCAAACTTAGACTCCTTAGAGTATTACATGTTTCCTAGATATGTTCAACACATTCTCAACTGTGAACTGGGCTCACAGTTGAGGGAAACAGGTAATATTCTTAAATTGGGACAGATGAAGCCCGGCATCTTTAAAATAATGAAGAAGCCAACTGTAGGCTTCTCTGGGGTAGAAACAGCCCTAGTCCCAAAAATGTTAGAGCTCATTGCTCAAGGTGACAACCTAGCAACACAAGCTAGTGTTGAACCCACACCTCTTTTGTCCCTACCACTAAAAAGACCAGAAATCACCCTCACCTACCAAAGAAAATCCAAACGAACCCCTGCTCAGACTATTGAGTCTGTGCAGGCCCCCAAATACTCAACCTTACAGGAAGAAGTGGATACTAGAGCTCCCACTTCTCCTGAGGAGCAAACCACTCCCATTACTTCACCTATCAGGGCTGAGGTTCCTCAAGCTCACCCTGATGAGCTCAATAGCCCAACAACCTTAAGCCTTCACTCTGAGTCTCAACACTCAAGTGGACAACCTTCAGGGGACAGCTACCATCCCCAGCCTTTGGATCTCAACCAACCAATTCCCAACCTATCCTTTTACACTGATGAAGACTTAGGATTCAGTGAGTACCATGAGTCTCTCTTCTCCTCCCCTACTCAAAGAGAGATGAGTACCTCTGACTCTCCTCAGTCTATCCCCCATCAGTCACCTGTCACTGAGGTGGACACTTCTGAACCTGTTCAGGATGTCCATATGGAAGAGGCTCTCACTTTTGAAAGTGATTACATTATTAAGACCTCAACCATGGCAACTCAGCCCATTGGCATCTCAACTGAGGCTGCCAGTGAGCAGAGGAAAACCAGCAGCCAAGAAACTCAAGCTGGTGGTGAGAGAGAGGACTTTGGTCCAATCATCTCATCCCCCAATGAATCTTCTGATGAAGATGAGGGGAATTTGAGGCTAAAGGTGCAAAAACTGTCAAAAACATGCACCTATTTAGTCTCTAAGGTTAGTCACTTGGAATCTCAAGTGACTACCTTACAAAACAGGGTCAATGATCAGCAACTCCAGATTTCATATCTGCAGGAAAAACTAGCTGGGAGACCTTTAAGGAGAGCTCAACCAGGAACACAAGAACCTGTGGAAGTGATTGACTTATCCTCCAGCTCACCTATGCAAGTGGGTGATGCTACCAAAAAGGGGGAGAAAGTTGTTACAACCACAGAACCTGGGAGTTCTTCAGAGAGAATGGACATAGAGGACTCACCATCCTCACTTGCTGTTGTGCATTCTCAGCAACTTCCTCAAGTTCACATTAATGTGGACTCTATAGACTCTCTCATCAGGAGTCTATTTGAGGAAGGCATACCAAGGGCTGTTTCATCTCCACCTCTGGGAACTAACAATCAAATCATAAGGTGGAGGTATGATGATGACAGAAGAGCCCTCATACTTAAAGAGTTCAAGGCCAACAAGAAGTGTTTCAATTCCAAAGCCTGAGCTTTTATGAAAGATTGGATTTAGTCAACCTGCCACTTGTCAATCCAAGCAACTCAAGACAAGCTGACAGGCTGGCTCAAAGAATCCAAGACAGGATCATGGCAGAGTTCTCTCTAAGAAGGAGACTTAGGGAATCAGGTAATGTCATCGGTCAACTGGATGTTGAGGTGGACCCTAAGATTAGTTTCATAGGGGAAACCTTGACTGAAGGCCCAGTGACAGAACCTGAGACCCCTGTCTCATCATCAACAACTGCTGCTGAGGTCCAAACTCCAACAGAGACACCTGCTGGTGAAGGTGTTTCTCAGCCTCTCTCTGGCCAGAGCATGGAAGCTACACCAAGCAATGAAGGCCAAGCCTCAATCCTCCCTGAGTCACAAAGGTCTGTTGGTGACAAAGGGAAAAGGATAATGACTCCTGAGGAAATTGAGGAGGAAGAGAGAGAGAGGAAAAGGAGACTAAGGGGAGAAAGTTCCACTGGGTCATCTAGCTTCATGCAAGCTGCAATCAGGGCTGCCCCCAGACTAAATACTCAGGATGATGAGTTAAGGGCAGTCAGGATAACTTACTTACAGACCAGGAACTATGATATTGATGATATCATCTCCCTCCCCTTAGAAGAACTAAATGAACTGGCTGACAGAGAAGTGTCAAGAGAGTTGAAGGAGAAAGAGGATGCAATGATACTTCTCTAACTCAAAGAGGAGAAGAGACAGAAAAGACTCTACAAGCATGCTCCTACTCTCTCACCAGTTCAAGAAAGTCCTGCACAAGAAGATGTGGTTCCACAAGAACCTCAGGTAGATAAAGAAGAAGATAGGATCAAAATGATCAACTACCTGAGTGCCACAGGCTTCTATCAGGCAGATGCACTTCTCCCTTTATCCTATGACTTCATTGAGTTTGAGTATTTAAAGCAACTTGAACTTGAGCTAGTCAAGGAAAGAAAGACAACCAAAAGGAAACTAAGGGAAGAAGCTGCAAAGTCAAGGGCCACCATTCAAAAGAATGCAAAGAAGTCTGCTGACAGACAAAGAATGGTGAGCTTCTTGAAGCTGTATGGATTCTCCGGAAGGAGACTTGGCCCCATGTCTCTATCCACTATGGATGAGCACATTAGGGTGATCAAGCAGAAGATTAAGAGTGGAGAACTTATTGACTTGCACTCTCTTCCAAGTCAAGTCCCACCTGAAGTGGAGGTCAAGTTTGAGCAACCAAGACACCTCAACCAGCACCTCCAGCTGAGCCCCAGCAAGCTTCATCTTCTGATCCTAGGCAGGGTCAAACTCCCTCTCCTTCTGAACCTGTGAGGGAGGAACACCCAACTGAGAAAGACACTGATGATCAACATGGTGCTGCAGACCAGTCTTCTCAGTTAAAGACAACCAAGAGGAAGAAGAGGATGGCTTCTAAACCAAAGACAAAGAAGAAGAAGCCAAAGTCATCTACCTCTGCACCTCAGGCTGAATCAGATCAACCTGAGGAAGTGCATGAAGAGGCAGCCCAATCAACTCCTATTCAAGTGGCTCCTCTAACTAGTGAGACACCCATCTTGTCCTGAACTTACTCTACAAATCCAGAGAGATGGACTGTTATAAGAGATCAAGGTGTTGAGAATGTCTACTCATGGCAAGACATAATCAACTTACCTCTGCATGATCTCTTTGAGATGAGAAGATACTATGAAAGTCTTGATGATCCTGACCATCTCATGAAGAAAGGAATGGTCCTGATTGTACTAAAGACTACCAACATTTGAAGATCTTCCAAGTGTTTTGGTAGCATCAGCCTAGGGGGAGTTTGTAAGGATTCCTGAAGTCTGATGCAACCCAAAACAGCTTAAGTGTCTCAGCAAACATGCACTAAGTACTGAAGTGAAGAATGCTTCGGAAGTTTTACACAAAGCATTAGAAAATACTCTAAGTGTAAAATCTTCCGAAGCCAAGACCAATATCTTCCGAAGCCAAACATGAAGTCTTCCGAAGCTTCAGAGACAAAGTCTTCCGAAGCCTCATCCTATGAAGACAGATTTCTTCCGAAGACTTTTAGTACACATGCTTTATCTGATGTACTGTTCCATAAAGCACCTTTTCCGCTGCATCTCTGTAAAGTCACCAACTTACATGAGTTGGTGAAAAGGGTCATGCTTTTGGTAACTGTACATTGAGGTCTTGAGTCTGTAACTTTCCACTTTATGTACTTTATCCTTTTTGTATTGTAAAAGGATGTGAGCTATGGCATGTCATAGTCACAAGGTCAAAAGGCAGATATGCCTTTTGATCCTACAATTGATTTTGTTTGTGTCTAGTCAATTGTATCCAGCTGGCCTTCAAAGCATGGCCGGCTGTAGGTTGTAGTATAAGTATTTCAAGTTCTTGTATCTTTTCAGAATGCTTTTGTAACACTTGTAAGAGAACTTGAGAAAGCAATATACTGCCTCCTTGAAACCCAACTCTCTTGTTCTGTCTCTTTACTTACTTGTGTTCTTAGCTTCACTTTGGTTACCCAGTTCACTGTTTGATTAGAGATTAGTTATTCTCCTCATTGTGTGGTTGTGTTGTAATTGTAGTTAAGCCCTTAAACGATCCTGCAATAACATATTGTGTTTCTTCTTTGACGTTTTATTAGTTTCATTCAGTAAATGTAAATAGATTCTCGATTTTTATTGAGTGAATACGAGTAGTTAGTTGCTCTTTTACAACTATTCTCCTTGCGTAGATACACAATAAAGGATTCTGTGGATGAACAATTGTCAATTCAA
>CM046038.1:27927412-27937412 GCA_025215565.1 Flaveria ramosissima
GGGGGAACATGGGACAAAAAATAAATCCAATTGGGTTCAGGCTTGGTACAACCCAAGGTCATCATTCCCTTTGGTTCGCACAACCAAAAAATTATTCTGAGGGTCTACAAGAAGATCAAAAAATAAGAAATTATATAAAGAATTATGTACAAAAAAATATGAAAACATCTTCTGGCGTCGAGGGAATTGCGCGTATAGAGATTCAAAAAAGAATCGACCTGATCCAAATCATAATCTATATGGGATTTCCAAAAATATTAATTGAAAGTCGACCCCGAGGAATCGAAGAATTACAGATGAATTTACAAAAAGAATTTAATTCTGTAAATAGAAAACTTAACATTGCTATCACACGAATTGAAAAGCCTTATGGAAACCCTAATATTCTTGCAGAATTTATAGCCGGACAATTAAAAAATAGAGTTTCTTTTCGCAAAGCAATGAAAAAGGCTATAGAATTAACTGAACAAGCAGATACAAAAGGAATTCAAGTACAAATTGCAGGACGTATCGACGGAAAAGAAATTGCGCGTGTTGAATGGATCAGAGAGGGTAGGGTTCCACTACAAACCATTCGAGCTAAAATTGATTATTGTTCCTATACAGTTCGAACAATCTATGGGGTATTAGGCATAAAAATTTGGATATTTATAGAAGGGGAATAATAAACCTTTATTTTCCTTTGCATTCTATCCAGCGATGGAACAAAAAATGATAATTTACTTTCTTCTTTTTCTTTTCTGTTAAAAAAAAATAAACAATTATAATATAACAATTATAAATTTTCTGTTAAAAAAAAATAAACAATTATAAATTATAATTCTATAGGGTTTAATAAAAAAAATTAAATGAATCTTTTGATAAAATTGCTATGCTTAGTGTGTGACTCGTTGGTTTTTTGAGGGTTAGTATAAAAAACCAGCCCCATAGTATAAACAAATAACTATAGAAGTAATAACCAACTCATCACTTCGTATTATCTGGATCCAAAGAACCAGTCAAGATATGATATATTGTTCATATTATTGTAGCAACTGAAATCTTTTTTTATGAAAAAATCTGCTTCTAAGTTGTCAATCGAAATAAAAAAGACGAAATAAAAAAGAAAGGGTATGGATAAATGGAAGGATGAGAGAAAGAAAGAAAAAGAATATTGATGATATAGAATTCCAATATGTAAGGTCTATGAGTCATCTCAGAAAAAATCTGCGTAATAAAGCATCAATACGGATTCATCATTAAATGGATCCGCTCATCGAACAAAAAATAAAGAGCTTCGAGCCAATAAAGACTAAGAATATTGACTCAAGAACTAATAGCACCGTTGTAGAATTCAGACCTAACCATTAAGTAAGAAGCGATGGGAACGATGGAACCTGTGAATTCAAAAGATTTTAGTGAAAATGAATTCGAATGATTCATTGATCGGGATGGCGGAACCGGCCAGAGACCAATTCATCTATTCGGAAATTAACGATACTTCTTTATCTTTTGAGTTGTTCTGCCGGATCGGTCACTCAAGATCTTTGGTCTCTACCCGGACCCGATGAAAAAAATGGGATCACTCCTTATGGACTCGTTGAGAATGATTCTGGTCTAGTTCGTGGCCTATTAGAAGTGGAAGGCGCTCTGGTGGGATCCTCACGGACATGCAGTCAGTTTGATAAGGATCGAGTGACATTGCTTCTTCGACCCGAACCAAGGAATCCCTTAGATATGATGCAAAAAGGATCTTGTTCTATCCTTGATCAGAGATTTGTAACACCCGGAAATTTATTATTTTGAAGCCGACGAAGAAAGAAAAGAAATAAAGTCCAAAGTCGAGGGACCAAACTCGCCAACGAAGAAAAGTCGGGTAATGTGGTGATATGTGTAGGGAGAGGGCAGCCCACTCTCCCCACACTTCACACATTTCATCCACCAAAGAAGAGAGAAGAGAGAAAAAGGGAGAAAAGGGTTGATTCGGGTGATTCGAGTGTCCAAATCCGTCGAGTAGCAAGCCAAATCGAAGCTCTTGTCTTTGTGCTCGATTGTGTGAGTTCTAGGACCCCACTTTTACTCGTTTTCAACTGATTTTGGGGCTGGAAAGTGTTCAAAACCCGTTTTTATGTGTGTGTGTGTTTGACCCATTTGGGTGTGATGTGTATGATGTGTTTAGAGTATGATTTCGGGCTTGTGTGTGCTTGTATGGTGTTAGGGTATACATTCCTAAGGTCCAGGAGGGTTGATTTAGGCTTAGAATGGGTTTGGATGAGCTTGGAGGCCGAAAATGGCAGATTGGGTTCGGGATGAACTCCATTCTGCATCAGCTAGGGCTAGGCGACCGAATGAAGGCCATACGGCCGAATGAGGGCGATTGAAGGCCATTCGCACGATTGGGGCTCATTCGCACGACTGGGAGTCCAGTCGCATGAGGGATGTGCGACTGAGGGTTCAGTCGCATAGATGCTTAGTCGCATGAGTCCATACGCATGAGGTTAGTCGCATAGGTGCCCATTCGCAGTAATCCCATTCGCACAAGGTCCATACGCACGAATGGATGTTCATCCGCATAGATGTTCATCCGCATGTGTCCAGTCGCATGATGTTCAGTCGCATGGAGGCCATGCGACTGAAGAGTGTCCATACGCCCGAATAGGGCTGTTACACTCGAAGGAATGTGTAGTTTGACTTCTGGCCTTCGGGGAAAGGTGCAGATGTAAGTTTTGACGTAAAGTAACCCGTAAGAGCATGTAAGAGGATGGTTATGGCCTTAGAGAGCATATAGGGCATGATGATGATGATGTTGCATGTTTATGCATATTATGAATGTATGATGTTGCCCTGTATGATGATGATGAATGTGTATGATATGTTCCCTATTATGATGTATGCTTATCTTTCTTGTGGCTTTACATGTCCTGTTAATGAATGAATGAATGAATGAATGAAGTATTATGTAATGTAAAGTGAAAGATAATGAAAGAGGAACATGAAGTAAGAATGCATGCATTAATGAATGATGAATGAACGAAAGAAAGGCTTGCAAGCATATTTATTGGGGTGAGCGACTTTGTGTTGCAAAAGACTCGGATGAAGTGCAATCATTAGATTGCCTATGAGGTGAGCAACCTCGCCGTTGCAAAAGACTCGTGTAAGAGCTATCGTGATGTTGCCTTGGGGTGAGCAACCTTGTTGTTGCAAAAGACTCGGATAGCTTGCTATCGTGATGGGCAATTGGGGTGAGCAACCTTAGGGGTGCAAAAGACTCGGATAGCGAGCAATCATTGAGATTGCCATTGAGGTGAGCGACCATGTTGTCGCAAAAGACTCGGAAGACAGAATGAATGAAAAGAATGGAAGATAATGAATGATATGAAAGATAATAATGAAATTATCTGTGTATACGTATGTTGCATGATCGCATGATAAAGGAATGGTTTTTAATGAAAGTAAAGTATGTTTTATTATTAAAACTAGAACTCACTCAGCAACGCTGACTTTTATTGCATTTTCCAGTTGGCAGGTAAATGATTGCTGAGGATGGCATGGCGAAGCTACTCGGCTCTTTTGTGATGGCATCCAATTATATAACTTTTGTGATGTAATGCAAACATAAATTTTGTAACTGGATAATGATGTATTATTTGGCAAAAGTAATTATAATGAAACGTGATGTCATTTTTGAATGTTTCCGCTGCAATGATTTTCTTAATGTAATGTAATTATATGTTTTATGCGCGATGAATGACCAACTGTAAGCGTCCCGAGAACGGGGCCTTACAAGTTGGTATCAGAGCCAAAGTTTAAGTGAAATGGGTAAATTTTCAAAATAAACCTTAACTTAAACTGAGAATGGGACGGAAGGGGAATGGGATGCCAAACTGAGTAGCTGCGTGCCATCAGGTATTTTCTTAAGTTAACCGGTTTACGTGCGCATGGTATATGTTATGTGTTGTATGTAGATTTGAATACTGATGTAGTCAGGACAGGTAATACTTGGGGTATGAAGAGTACAGTAAGTGGCTAATCACAACTGGCCACTGTAATTAGGGACTTACTATACTTGACATAAACTGAGTTGTTTCCTTGAATGACCGTGTTGGTGTTTGAATCTTTCAGTGTGTTAGAGTATGGCTGGTGGTAGATCTTCTAGAGCTTCTAGGGGTGGAGGCCGTGATGGCCCTGTTGCTGAACCACGCCCTAAGAGAGGAAGGCCTAGAGCTGAGAAAGAGGTTCCTGCAGAACCTGAGACTCCTCATCCAGAAGCTGGGGATGAGAGTGCGAACTTGAGGGCCTCAGTAAAAGAGGCTGTCGTGGAGGAAGTACACCAGGTCATGCAGACAATCTTACCGTCTGTGGTGACCGAAGTCATCAAGGCTGTGAAGGAAGGGGAAAGGAAGGAGAGAAACCGGGCCTCGGGGGAGCAACCGGAGCCTGAAACGATTTTCTCCGATAATGAGGAGGAAGAGGAAGAGGAGCCTGTGCGGGAGGTGGCACGAGGCTGTAACTACGGGGTGTTTATGAGGTGCAAGCCCCCTACTTTCGACGGTAACGGCAATGCTGCCGCTGCTCACCGATGGGTGAGAGAGATGGAGGCTGTTCTCGACATCAGCGAGTGCCGAGAAGATCAGAAAGTCAAGTTTGCCACCCACTCCTTCGTGGACTCGGCACTATGCTGGTGGGACAACATTGTCCAAGCAGAGGGTAATCGGGCGATCGGGCGAATGAGGTGGCCCGAACTGAAGAAAATGGTGATCGAGGAGTTTTGTCCTCATCGGGAAATGGATAAGGTTGAGAGGGAATTTCTGCAACTGGAGGCGGGAACCATGACACACCAACAGTACACTACGAAGTTCAACGAGATGGCACGTCTGGTGCCGGATCAAGTGACACCTCTGTCCCGAAAGATCAAGAGGTATATACAAGGTTTGCCAGCGGACATTCGCAGGCACCTGATCGCCGCCCGGCCGAGCACGTTTAGGTCGGCGGTGGATTTGGCGGGAAGATTGTATGATGAGAGGACGGTGGTGGTGACTGATGGTGGTAGGAAGAGCGGTGGTGACCGGAACTGGCAGGGGAAGAGGTTTGGTCGGGGTAATGCCTCGACGGGTAATAAGAAGGCACGGGTGGATGATCGCCGTGTGGTTATGTCTGGTGCGGGATCGAGAAGGTGTGGTAAATGTGGACGGGAGCACAGCGGAGAGTGAAGGTTTGGGTCGAACTTGTGCTTCAGGTGTGGAAAGGCGGGGCACATGGCAAAGGACTGTCGTGCGGTCCGATGCTTTAACTGTGGTGAAGAGGGTCACGTGCTCAAAGATTGTAAGAAGCCGAGGGCTGAGAGTTCAGGGGCAAAGAGGACGGGAGGTGATGGACCGAGGGCGAGCGCCAGGGCATTCACCATGACACAGGAGGAAGCTAGAACGGACCCTGATGTCGTGTCCGGTACGTTTCTGGTGAACCAAACTTTAGCTTCTGTGTTATTTGATTCTGGTGCGAGTAAAAGTTTTATTTCTGCTGCTTTCTGTGCTAAGCTGCCTGTTAGTAGTAGATGTGTTAATGCGCCCTTCGATGTAGAAACTGCCATAGGTAAGTCTACCAGGATTTCTGAGATGATAGAGAATTGTGATGTGGAGCTCGAGGGTCATAAGTTTCCTGTTAGACCGTTTGTGATGACCTTAGGTGGTTTTGACTTGGTTCTTGAGATGGATTGGTTAGCGGACTTCGAGGCGAACATTGTGTGTCGCAAGAAGATGATTCGGTTGTTGGCGCCTGACGGTAGTTCAGTGACAGTGTATGGTGATCGGGTTACTACGATTCCGAAAGTGATCTCGATGGCGGTGGCGGGAAAGTGTATGAGGCGTGGATGTAGTGCCTACTTGGCCTATGTAAAGGATGTGGATACGCCAACACCACAACTAGCCGATGTACCGGTTGTGTGTGACTTTCCAGATGTGTTTCCAGAAGACCTATCAGGAGTGCCACCTGACAGAGAGATTGAGTTTCAGATTGATCTGATACCGGGTGCCTAACCAGTCGCCAAGGCACCGTATCGGTTGGCTCCGACCGAGATGAAAGAATTGATGGAGCAGTTGCAAGAACTGCTTGATAAGGGGTTCATTAGACCGAGTATCTCTCCCTGGGGTGCTCCGGTCCTGTTTGTAAAGAAGAAGGACGGTAGTATGAGGATGTGCATCGACTACCGCGAGCTAAACAAGTTGACAGTGAAGAACCGATACCCCTTACCGAGGATAGATGATTTGTTCGATCAGCTTCAGGGTGCCAGTTGGTTTTCAAGGATAGACCTTGGGATCTGGTTACCATCAGTTGAAGGTGAAGGAGCAAGACATTCCTAAAACAGCTTTCCGTACGCGCTATGGTCACTACGAGTTTCTTGTCATGTCCTTTGGCTTGACCAACGCGCCAGCTGCTTTTATGGATTTGATGAACCGTGTGTGTCGGCCTATGTTGGATAAATCAGTGATTGTGTTTATTGATGATATCCTGATTTACTCGAGGAGCGAAGCAGAGCATGCCGGTCACATTCGGGAGGTTCTAGAGACGTTGAGAAGGGAGGAGCTGTATGCAAAATTCTCCAAGTGCGCGTTCTGGTTGCGAGAAGTTCAGTTCTTGGGTCACGTGGTGAATCCCGATGGGATTATGGTGGACCCGGCAAAAGTGGAGGCGGTTATGCAATGGAAGTCGCCAAAGACGCCATCCGAGATTCGCAGTTTCTTGGGTTTGGCGGGCTACTACAGAAGATTTATTCAAGACTTCTCTAAGATTGCTTCTCCACTAACCAAGTTGACCCGAAAAGACGTGAAGTTCGTATGGGGTCAAGCTCAAGAGAAGGCGTTTGAAGAATTGAAGGCGAGATTGACTCAAGCTCCTGTTCTGTCATTACCCGATGGAAGTGAAGATCTGGTGGTTTATTCCGATGCTTCTTACTCGGGGTTGGGGTGTGTGTTAATGCAGAGAGGAAAGGTTATAGCCTATGCATCCCGACAGTTGAAGGTTCATGAGGTCAATTATCCTACTCATGACTTGGAGCTGGCAGCCGTGGTCTTTGCTTTAAAGATTTGGAGGCACTATCTTTACGGGACGAAGTGCACCATATTCACTGACCACAAGAGTCTGAAGTACTTCTTTGAACAGAAGGATTTGAACATGAGGCAGAGGCGGTGGTTGGAACTTATAAAGGATTATGATTGTGAGATCCACTACCATCCGGGCAAGGCCAACGTGGTGGCTGATGCCCTTAGCCGAAAGGAGAGGCCCGAGCCGATTCGGGTGAAAGCGTATCAGCTGATCATGACCTCCGATGTGATGAAGCAGGTTAAAGGGTTTCAAGATGAGGCATTGAAAGAAGATCATCTTAACTCTGAAAGAATGAGAGGTCTGGTTGGAGAATTGGGTGAAAACACGCTCGGTGTTAGAACCCGATTTGATCGTGTGTGGATTCCTCGTTTTGGGGATCTACGGGGGAAGATAATGGATGAAGCTCACAAGACTCGGTACTCCATTCATCCTGGTGCCACGAAGATGTACCATGATATGAAGAAAGATTATTGGTGGCCGGGTATGAAGCGCGACGTGGTGGAGTATGTGAGTAAGTGCCTTACTTGCTTACAGGTGAAGGCTGAGCATCAAAAGCCGTATGGGAAGATACAACCTTTGGATATACCGGAATGGAAGTGGGAGCACATCACCATGGACTTCATTACCAAGTTGCCGCGTACTCCGAAAGGGTACGATGCCATATGGGTGATAGTTGATCATTTGACGAAGAGTGCTCACTTCCTACCGATCCGCGAGACATATTCATCTGAGAGGTTGGCTGATCTGTTCATCAAGGAAATTGTGACTCGTCATGGTGTGCCGGTGTCTATTGTGTCGGATCGCGACACTCGGTTTACATCTAAATTCTGGAAGAAGTTCCACGATGCTATGGGGACGAAGTTGCATATTAGCACGGCTTATCATCCCCAGACTGATGGTCAGTCGGAAAGGACCATCCAGACGCTGGAAGACATGCTTCGGGCATGTGTGATTGATTTTGGTGGAAGTTGGGATGACCACCTACCGTTAGCCGAATTCTCATATAACAACAGTTATCACGCCAGCATTGGCATGCCTCCATATGAGATGCTATACGGTAGGAGATGCAGAACACCCGTTTGTTGGGGTGATATTGGTCAGAAGGAATTGGGGAGCGTCGAGGTAATCGAGGCTACGACTGAGAAGCTTGAGAAGATCAAAGCCTTCATGAAGGCAGCCAAAGACAGACAGAAGTCGTATGCTGATAAACGACGCAGACCGATTGAGTTCCAGGTGGGTGACCGGGTTATGTTGAAGGTCTCACCTTGGAAGGGTATCATTCGCTTCCGAAAGCGGGGCAAGTTGAGCCCAAGATACATAGGCCCTTTCCGAATCATTGCTCGAGTAGGAGAGGTGGCCTATAGACTGGAGTTACCAGATGAGTTAAGTGGAATTCACCCGACATTCCATGTATCTCATCTAAGGAAGTGCTTAGCAGATGAAGATATGATTGTCCCATTGGAGGATATCGAAGTAGATGAACGGCTCAATTATGTGGAGCAACCAGTGGCAATCATCGATCGAAAGGAGAAAAGGCTAAGGAATAAAGTGGTTCCTCTTGTGCGTGTACAGTGGAAGCACAGGAAGGGATCCGAGTCAACGTGGGAGACTGAGGAAGAAATGAGACAACATTATCCACGTTTGTTCGAGGAATGACAGGTTTCGGGGACGAAACCTATTTAAGGGGGGTGGACTTGTAACACCCGGAAATTTATTATTTTGAAGCCGACGAAGAAAGAAAAGAAATAAAGTCCAAAGTCGAGGGACCAAACTCGCCAACGAAGAAAAGTCGGGTAATGTGGTGATATGTGTAGGGAGAGGGCAGCCCACTCTCCCCACACTTCACACATTTCATCCACCAAAGAAGAGAGAAGAGAGAAAAGGGAGAAAAAGGTTGATTCGGGTGATTCGAGTGTCCAAATCCGTCGAGTAGCAAGCCAAATCGAAGCTCTTGTCTTTGTGCTCGATTGTGTGAGTTCTAGGACCCCACTTTTACTCGTTTTCAACTGATTTTGGGGCTGGAAAGTGTTCAAAACCCGTTTTTATGTGTGTGTGTGTTTGACCCATTTGGGTGTGATGTGTATGATGTGTTTAGAGTATGATTTCGGGCTTGTGTGTGCTTGTATGGTGTTAAGGTATACATTCCTAAGGTCCAGGAGGGTTGATTTAGGCTTAGAATGGGTTTGGATGAGCTTGGAGGCCGAAAATGGCAGATTGGGTTTGGGATGAACTCCATTCTGCATCAGCTAGGGCTAGGCGACCGAATGAAGGCCATACGGCCGAATGAGGGCGATTGAAGGCCATTCGCACGATTGGGGCTCATTCGCACGACTGGGAGTCCAGTCGCATGAGGGATGTGCGACTGAGGGTTCAGTCGCATAGATGCTTAGTCGCATGAGTCCATACGCATGAGGTTAGTCGCATAGGTGCCCATTCGCAGTAATCCCATTCGCACAAGGTCCATACGCACGAATGGATGTTCATCCGCATAGATGTTCATCCGCATGTGTCCAGTCGCATGATGTTCAGTCGCATGGAGGCCATGCGACTGAAGAGTGTCCATACGCCCGAATAGGGCTGTTACACTCGAAGGAATGTGTAGTTTGACTTCTGGCCTTCGGGGAAAGGTGCAGATGTAAGTTTTGACGTAAAGTAACCCGTAAGAGCATGTAAGAGGATGGTTATGGCCTTAGAGAGCATATAGGGCATGATGATGATGATGTTGCATGTTTATGCATATTATGAATGTATGATGTTGCCCTGTATGATGATGATGAATGTGTATGATATGTTCCCTATTATGATGTATGCTTATCTTTCTTGTGGCTTTACATGTCCTGTTAATGAATGAATGAATGAATGAATGAAGTATTATGTAATGTAAAGTGAAAGATAATGAAAGAGGAACATGAAGTAAGAATGC
>CM046038.1:27947412-27957412 GCA_025215565.1 Flaveria ramosissima
TATCGAGCATGTTATCCCATTTTTAAATTAGTTTATTCTGCAGCAGCACATGCTAGTTCCAATATGGGTTCGAATGAAGCAAATTTAGTTATTAGTAAAGCCGAAGTAAATAAAGGTACTATCATGAAGAGATTAAAACATCGAGCTCGAGGACGCAGTTTTGCAATACAAAAACCTACCTGCCATATAACTATCGTAATGAAAGATATATCCTTAGATGAATATATAGATACCGACTCTATTACATGGTCACAAAAAGCTAAATGGAAAAAAAAGGATACAACTATGTCGTATTATGATATGTATAGTAATGGGGGAACATGGGACAAAAAATTAATCCAATTGGGTTCAGGCTTGGTACAACCCAAGGTCATCATTCCCTTTGGTTCGCACAACCAAAAAATTATTCTGAGGGTCTACAAGAAGATCAAAAAATAAGAAATTATATAAAGAATTATGTACAAAAAAATATGAAAACATCTTCTGGCGTCGAGGGAATTGCGCGTATAGAGATTCAAAAAAGAATCGACCTGATCCAAATCATAATCTATATGGGATTTCCAAAAATATTAATTGAAAGTCGACCCCGAGGAATCGAAGAATTACAGATGAATTTACAAAAAGAATTTAATTCAATAAATAGAAAACTTAACATTGCTATCACACGAATTGAAAAGCCTTATGGAAACCCTAATATTCTTGCAGAATTTATAGCCGGACAATTAAAAAATAGAGTTTCTTTTCACAAAGCAATGAAAAAGGCTATAGAATTAACTGAACAAGCAGAACAAAAGGAATTCAAGTACAAATTGCAGGACGTATCGACGGAAAAGAAATTGCGCGTGTTGAATGGATCAGAGAGGGTAGGGTTCCACTACAAACCATTCGAGCTAAAATTGATTATTGTTCCTATACAGTTCGAACAATCTATGGGGTATTAGGCATAAAAATTTGGATATTTATAGAAGGGGAATAATAAACCTTTATTTTCCTTTGCATTCTATCCAGCGATGGAACAAAAAATGATAATTTATTCTTCTTTTTGTTTTCTGTTAAAAAAAATAAACAATTATAATATAACAATTATAAATTTTCTGTTAAAAAAAAATAAACAATTATAAATTATAATTCTATAGGGTTTAATAAAAAAATTTAATGAATCTTTTGATAAAATTGCTATGCTTAGTGTGTGACTCGTTGGTTTTTTGAGGGTTAGTATAAAAAACCAGCCGCATAGTATAAACAAATAACTATAGAAGTAATAACCAACTCATCACTTTGTATTATCTAGATCCAAAGAACCAGTCAAGATATGATATATTGTTCATATTATTGTAGCAACTGAAATCTTTTTTATGAAAAAATCTGCTTCTAAGTTGTCAATCGAAATAAAAAAGACGAAATAAAAAAGAAAGGGTATGGATAAATGGAAGGATGAGAGAAAGAAAGAAAAAGAATATTGATTATATAGAATTCCAATATGTAAGGTCTATGAGTCCTCTTAGTAAAAATCTACGTAATAAAGCATCAATACGGATTCATCATTAAATGGATCCGCTCATCGAACAAAAAATAAAGAGCTTCGAGCCAATAAAGACTAAGAATATTGACTCAAGAACTAATAGCTCCGTTGTAGAATTCAGACCTAACCATTAAATAAGAAGATATGAGAACGATGGAACCTGTGAATTCAAAAGATTTTAGTGAAAATGAATTCGAATGATTCATTGATCGGGATGGCGGAACCGGCCAGAGACCAATTCATCTATTCGGAAATTAACGATACTTCTTTATCTTTTGAGTTGTTCTGCCGGATCGGTCACTCAAGATCTTTGGTCTCTACCCGGACCCGATGAAAAAAATGGGATCACTCCTTATGGACTCGTTGAGAATGATTCTGGTCTAGTTCGTGGCCTATTAGAAGTGGAAGGCGCTCTGGTGGGATCCTCACGGACATGCAGTCAGTTTGATAAGGATCGAGTGACATTGCTTCTTCGACCCGAACCAAGGAATCCCTTAGATATGATGCAAAAAGGATCTTGTTCTATCCTTGATCAGAGATTTCTCTATGAAAAAGACGAATCGGAGTTTGAAGAGGGGGAAGGAGAAGGAGCCCTCGACCGGCAACAGATAGAGGAGGATTTATTCAATCACATAGTTTGGGCTCCTAGAATATGGCGCCCTTGGGGCTTTCTATTTGATTGTATCGAAAGGCCCAATGAATTGGGATTTCCCTATTGGTCCAGGTCATTTCGGGGCAAGCGGATCATTTATGATGAAGAGGATGAGCTTCAAGAGAATGATTCGGAGTTCTTGCAGAGTGGAACCGTGCAGTACCAGACACGAGATAGATCTTCCAAAGAACAAGGCCTTTTTCGAATAAGCCAATTCATTTGGGACCCTGCAGATCCACTCTTTTTCCTATTCAAAGCTCAGCCCTTTGTCTCTGTGTTTTCACATCGAGAATTATTTGCAGATGAAGAGATGTCAAAGGGGCTTCTTACTCCCCAAACAAATCCTCCTACATCTCTATATAAACGCTGGTTTATCAAGAAGACGCAAGAAAAGCACTTCGAATTGTTGATTAATCGCCAGAGATGGCTTAGAACCAATCGTTCATTATCTAATGGATCTTTCCGTTCTAATACTCTATCCGAGAGTTATCAGTATTTATCAAATCTGTTCCTATCCAACGGAACACTATTGGATCAAATGACAAAGGCATTGTTGAGAAAAAGATGGCTTTTCCCGGATGAAATGCAAATTGGATTCATGGAACAGGAGAAGGATTTCCCATTCCTTAGCCGGAAAGATATGTTGCCATGATGTAAGGCCCCATTCCCGGGACGCTTACAGTTGGTCATTCATCGCGCATAAAACATATAATTACATTATATTAAGAAATCATTGCAGCGGAAACATTCAAAAAAATGACATCACGTTTCATTATAATTACTTTTGCCAAATATTACATCATTATCCGGTTACAAAATTCATGTTTGCATTACATCACAAAAGCTATATAATTGGATGCCATCCCAAAAGAGCCGAGTAGCCTTGCCGTGCCATCCTCAGCAATCAATTACCTGCCAACTGGAAAAATGCAATAAAAGTCAGCGTTGCTGAGTGAGTTCTAGTTTTAATAATAAAACATACTTTACTTTCATATAAAACCCTTCGTTACTTTAACGTGATCACACATCATACGTACGCATAGATAATATCATTATTGTCTTCTTCATTCATTCATTCGTTTATTCGTTCCTTTTAACTTACTTGCGCATCGGACATCATCCATACCAATACCACATGCTACACCCCAATTAGTCTCAGCTACCGGGCCGAAGTCAATAAATGAACAGCTAAACGTATGCCACGGTACTGGGGTTAACCGATCAGCCTTAGCTACTGGGCCGAAGTCAATAAATGAACAGCTAAACGTATGCCACAGTACTAATGGTAACTGACCAGTCATAGCCACTGGGCCGAAGTCAATAAGTGAACAGCTAAACGTATGCCACAGTACTAAGGGTAAGCGGTAGAGGTTCCACATAATGGTCAATCACAAAGAAGGACCCGTTATCCGATGCATGCAAGACGTGTCATCTCTTTCCACTTTACGTTACATAATACTTCATTTCATTCGTCATAATACGTAAAGCCATAAGAAAGATAATCATACATCATAATAAGGAACATATCATACGCATTCATCATCATCATACAGGGCAACATCATACATTCATAATATGCATAAACATGCAACATCGTCATCATCATGCCCTACATGCACTCTAAGGCCATAACCATCCTCTTACATGCTCTTACGGGTTACTTTACGTCAAAACTTACATCTGCACCTTTCCCCGAAGGCCAGAAGTCAAACTACACATTCCTTCGAGTGCAACAGCCCTATTCGGGCGTATGGACACCCTTCAGTCGCATGGCCTCCATGCGACTGAACATCATGCGACTGGACCCATGCGGATGGTCATCTATGCGAATGAACATCCAATCGTGCGTATGGACCTCGTGCGAATGGGATTACTGCGAATGGGCACCTATGCGACTAACCTCATGCGAATCGACTCATGCGACTAAGCATCTATGCGACTGAACCCTCAGTCGTACAACCCCCATGCGACTGGACTCCCAGTCGTGCGACTGAATCCCAATCGTGCGAATGACCTTCAATCGCCCTCATTCGGCCGTATGGCCTTCATTCGGTCGCCTAGCCCTAGCTGATGCAGAATGGAGTTCATCCCGAACCCAATCTGCCATTTTCGGCCTCCAAGCTCATCCAAACCCATTCTAAGCCTAAATTAACCCTCCTGGACCTTAGGAATGCATACCATAACACCATACAAGCACACACAAGCCCGAAATCATACTCTAAACGCATCATACACATCACACCCAAATGGGTCAAACACACACACACATAAAAGCGGGTTTTGACATCTTCCAGCCCTAAAATCAGTTGAAGACAAGTAAAAGTGGGGTCCTAGAACTCACACAATCGAGCACAAAGACAAGAGCTTCGATTTGGCTTGCTACTCGACGGATTTGGACACCCGAATCACCCGAAACACCACTTTTTTCTCCTCTTTTCTCTCTTCTCCTCTTTGTGAGCTAAAATTTTGGAGTGTGTGGGGAGAGTGGGCTGCCCTCTCCCTACACATACCACCACATCTCCCAACTTTTCTTCGTTGGCGAGTTTGGTCCCTCAACTTTGGACTTTATTTCTTTTCTTTCTTCGCCGGCTTCAAAATAATAAATTTCCGGGTGTTACAAGTCCACCCCCCTTAAATAGGTTTCGTCCCCGAAACCTGTTATTCTTCGAACAAACGTGGATAATGTTGTCTCATTTCTTCCTCAGTCTCCCACGTTGACTCGGATCCCTTCCTGTGCTTCCATTGTACACGCACAAGAGGAACCACTTTATTCCTTAGCCTTTTCTCCTTTCGGTCGATGATTGCCACTGGTTGCTCCACATAATTGAGCCGCTCATCTACTTCGATATCTTCCAATGGGACAATCATATCTTCATCTGCTAAGCACTTCCTTAGATGAGATACATGGAATGTCGGGTGAATTCCACTTAACTCATCTGGCAACTCCAGTCTATAGGCCACCTCTCCTACTCGAGCAATGATTCGGAAAGGGCCTATATACCTTGGGCTCAACTTGCCCCGCTTTCGGAAGCGAATGATACCCTTCCAAGGTGAGACCTTCAACATAACCCGGTCACCCACCTGGAACTCAATCGGCATGCGCCTTTTATCAGCATACGACTTCTGTCTGTCTTTGGCTGCCTTCATGAAGGCTTTGATCTTCTCAAGCTTCTCCGTCGTAGCCTCGATTACCTCGACGCTCCCCAATTCCTTCTGACCAATATCAACAAACAGGCGTTCTGCATCTTCTACCGTATAGCATCTCATATGGGGGCATACCAATGCTGGCATGATAGCTGTTGTTGTATGAGAATTCGGCTAACGGTAGGTGGTCGTCCCAACTTCCACCAAAATCAATCACACATGCCCGAAGCATGTCTTCCAGTGTCTGAATGGTCCTTTCTGACTGACCATCAGTCTGGGGATGATAAGTCGTGGTGATATGTAACCTCGTCCCCATAGCGTCGTGGAACTTCTTCCAGAATTTAGATGTAAACCGAGTGTCGCGATCCGACACGATAGACACCGGCACACCATGACGAGTCACAATCTCCTTGATGAACAGATCAGCCAACCTCTCGGATGAATATGTCTCGCGGATCGGTAGGAAGTGAGCACTCTTCGTCAAACGATCAACTATCACCCATATGGCATCATACCCTTTCAGGGTACGCGGTAGCTTTGTAATGAAATCCATGGTGATGTGCTCCCACTTCCATTCCGGTATATCCAAAGGTTGTATCTTCCCATACGGCTTTTGGTGCTCGGCCTTCACCTGTAAGCAAGTAAGGCATTTACTCACGTACTCCACCACGTCGCGCTTCATACCCGGCCACCAATAATCTTTCTTCATATCATGGTACATCTTCGTGGCACCAGGATGAATGGAGTACCGAGTCTTGTGAGCTTCATCCATTATCTTCACCCGTAGATCCCCAAAACGAGGAATCCACACACGATCGAATCGGGTCCTAACACCGAGTGTGTTTTCACCCAATTCCCCAACCAGACCTCTCATTCTTTCAGAGTTAAGATGATCTTCCTTAAATGCCTCATCTTGAAACTCTTTAACTTGTTTCATCACATCGGAGGTCATGATCAACTGATAGGCTTTCACCCGAATCGGCTCGGGCCTCTCTTTTCGGCTAAGGGCATCAGCCACCACGTTGGCCTTGCCCGGATGGTAGTGGATCTCACAATCATAATCCTTTATAAGTTCCAACCACCGCCTCTGCCTCATGTTCAAATCCTTCTGCTCAAAGAAGTACTTCAGACTCTTGTGGTCAGTGAATATGGTGCACTTCGTCCCGTAGAGATAGTGCCTCCAAATCTTTAATGCCAAGACCACAGCTGCTAGCTCCAAGTCATGAGTAGGATAATTGACCTCATGAACTTTCAACTGTCGGGATGCATAGGCTATAACCTTTCCTCTCTGCATTAACACACACCCCAACCCCGAGTAAGAAGCATCGGAGTAAACCACCATATCTTCGCTTCCATCGGGTAACGACAGAACAGGAGCTTGAGTCAATCTCGCCTTCAATTCTTCAAACGCCTTCTCTTGAGCTTGACCCCATACAAACTTCACATCTTTTCGGGTCAACTTGGTTAGTGGAGAAGCAATCTTGGAGAAGTCTTGGATGAACCTTCTATAGTAACCCGCCAAACCCAAGAAGCTACGAATCTCGGATGGCGTCTTTGGCGACCTCCATTGCATAACCGCCTCCACTTTTGCCGGGTCCACCATAATCCCATCGGGATTCACCACGTGACCCAAGAACTGAACTTTGCGCAACCAGAACGCGCACTTGGAGAATTTTGCATACAACTTCTCCCTCCTCAGCGTCTCTAGAACCTCCCGAATGTGTCCGGCATGCTCTGCTTCGCTCCTCGAGTAAATCAGGATATCATCAATAAACACAATCACTGATTTATCCAACATAGGCCGACACACATGGTTCATCAAATCCATAAAAGCAGCTGGCGCGTTGGTCAAGCCAAAGGACATGACAAGAAACTCGTAGTGACCATAGCGCGTACGGAAAGCTGTTTTAGGAATATCCTGCTCCTTCACCTTCAACTGATGGTAACCAGATCGAAGATCTATCCTTGAAAACCAACTGGCACCCTGAAGCTGATCAAACAAATCATCTATCCTCGGTAAGGGGTATCGGTTCTTCACTGTCAACTTGTTTAGCTCGCGGTAGTCGATGCACATCCTCATACTACCGTCCTTCTTCTTTACAAACAGAACCGGAGCACCCCAAGGAGAGATACTCGGTCTAATGAACCCCTTATCAAGCAACTCTTGCAACTGCTCCATCAACTCCTTCATTTCGGTCGGAGCCAACCGATACGGTGCCTTGGCAACAGGTTGGGCACCCGGTATCAGATCAATCTGAAACTCAATCTCTCTGTCGGGTGGCACTCCTGATAAGTCTTCTGGGAACACATCTGGAAAGTCACACACAACCGGTACATCAGCTAGTTGTGGTGTTGGCGTATCCACATCCTTTACATAGGCCAAGTAGGCACTACATCCACGCCTCATACACTTTCCCGCCACTGCCATCGAGATCACCTTCGGAATCGTAGTAACCCGATCACCATATACCGTCACTGAACTACCATCAGGCGCCGACAACCGAATCATCTTCTTGCGACACACAATGTTCGCCTCGAAGTCCGCCAACCAATCCATCCCAAGAACCAAATCAAAACCACCTAAGGCCATCACGAACGGTCTAACCGGAAACTTATGACCCTCGAGTTCCACATCACAATTCTCTATCATCTCAGAAATCCTGGTAGACTTACCTATGGCAGTTTCTACATCAAAGGGCGCATCAACACGTCTACTACTAACAGGCAGCTTAGCACAGAAAGCAGCAGAAATAAAACTTTTACTCGCACCAGAATCAAATAACACAGAAGCTAAAGTTTGGTTCACCAGAAACGTACCGGACACAACGTCAGGGTCCGTCCTAGCCTCATCCTGTGTCATGGTGAATGCCCTGGCGCTCGCCCTCGGTCCATCACCTCCCGTCCTCTTCGCCCCTGAACTCTCAGCCCTCGGCTTCTTGCAATCCCTGCTCATATGACCAATTTCCCCACAGTTAAAACATTTGCCCGTCAGGCAATCCTTCGCCATATGCCCAGTCTTCCCACACTTGAAGCACACGTTCAAACCCAGCCTGCATTCTCCCGCATGTTCCTTTCCACACTTTCCACACTCCTCGACCCTGCTCCCGGTGTGGCCACGCGGCGGTCATCCACCCGTGCCTTTTTGTTACCCGTCGAGGCCTCACCCCGACCAAACCTCTTCCCGTTCCATCTTCGATCACCGCCACCCTTCCTATTCGCTTCAACCACCACCACTCCCCTCTCATCATAAAGTCTTCCGGCCAAATCGACCGCCGACCTAAACGTACTTGGCCAGGCGGCGATCATATGCCGGCGGACATCCACCGGTAAACCCTGAATGTACCTCTTGATTTTCCGAGAAAGAGGCGTCACCTGATCCGGCACCAATCGTGCCATCTCGTTGAACTTGGTAGTATATTGCTGATGTGTCATGGATCCCGCCTCCAGCTGCAGGAACTCCCTCTCAATCTTATCCATTTCCCTGTGAGGACAGAACTCCTCAATTACCATCTTCTTCAGTTCGGGCCACCTCATTCTCCCGATCGCCCGATTACCCTCAGCTTGGACAATATTGTCCCACCAGCATAGTGCCGAGTCCACAAAGGAGTGGGTGGCAAACTTTACCTTCTGATCTTCTCGGCACTCGCTTATGTCGAGAACAACCTCCATCTCTCTCACCCATCGGTGAGCAGCAGCAGCATTGCCATTTCCGTCAAAGGTAGGGGGCTTGCATCTCATAAACACCCCGTAGTTACAGCCTCGTGCCACCTCCCACACAGGCTCCTCTTCCTCTTCCTCCTCATTATCGGAGAAAATCGTTTCAGGCTCCGGTTGCTCCCCCGAGGCCCGGTTTCTCTCCTTCCTTTCCCCTTCCTTCACAGCCTTGATGACTTCGGTCACCACAGACGGTAAGATTGTCTGCATGACCTGATGTACTTCCTCAACAATAGCCTCCTTTACCGAGGCCCTCAGATTCGCACTCTCATCCCCAGCTTCTGGATGAGGGGTCTCAGGTTCTGCAGGAACTTCTTTCTCAGCTCTAGGCCTTCCTCTCTTAGGGCGTGGTTCAGCAACAGGGCCATCACGGCCTCCACCCCTAGAAGCTCTAGAAGATCTACCACCAACCATTCTCTAACACACTGAAAGATTCAAACACCAACACGGTCATTCAAGGAAACAACTCAGTTTATGTCAAGTATAGTAAGTCCCTAATTACAGTGGCCAGTTGTGATTAGCCACTTACTGTACTCTTCATATCCCAAGTATTACCTGTCCTGACTACATCAGTATTCGAATCTACATACAACACATAACATATACCATGCGCACATAAACCAGTTAACTTTAAGAAAATACCTGATGGCACGCAGCTACTCAGTTTGGCATCCCATTCCCCATTCGTCCCATTCTCAGTTTAAGTTAAGGTTTATTTTGAAAATTTACCCATTTCACTTAAACTTTGGCTCTGATACCAACTTGTAAGGCCCCGTTCCCGGGACGCTTACAGTTGGTCATTCATCGCGCATAAAACATATAATTACATTATATTAAGAAATCATTGCAGCGGAAACATTCAAAAAAATGACATCACGTTTCATTATAATTACTTTTGCCAAATAATACATCATTATTCGGTTACAAAATTCATGTTTGCATTACATCACAAAAGCTATATAATTGGA
>CM046038.1:27967412-27969912 GCA_025215565.1 Flaveria ramosissima
TGTTATTATTATTTAGATTTTATATTGATTATTTATAATATAAAGATATCTTATTATATATCTTATTATATATAAGGATATCTTACTTATTATAATTTGATAATTCTAAATTGGAATTATCATTACTTAATATCTATAGATATAAGTATCTATCTAAGTGAGTATATAATGTAGTTTTTTCTCTTTCTCCATGAAGGATTTGAAAGGAGATGGATTTGCTCTTGTCTTCGAATTTCATTTATTAAGCTAAGCAAAAAGTTTCTTAAAAATGAATTAGATTCTACTTATTTAGATTCTATTTATATTGAAGGGTTTGTTAGAATCCCATCCAGCAGGGATTCTTATTCAAAATAGGATTATCGTAAGATATAGAAAGATAAAATTCTATATTTTCTTTTCTATATTTTAATTATATATGACGTATGACGAGAAGAAGATATTTTTTTGCCTAATTTTACGAAAAAAAGAATTTTCTCTTTTATCTTGTTAATAGAGGCTTCTTGATCAATAATCAGGAATAGAGAATATAGAAAAGGGGGTGAATTTTTTCTTTTCTGTGACTTTTGATTCTTTATAAAATTAGATCTTATGTCAATAAAGAAAACCCCATTCGTCTAATTTTGACTTGGATTCCGATAAACTAATTACTTGTTTGCTCAAAATAATTGAACTTAATGTTTTAATTTTGATTCAAAGGAAAGAAAGTGTGGAGTTGAAATAACTCACTTAGAACGCTTTTTAAAGGATTACGTGGTACGATTAGATCGAATAAGCCCTTCTGGAATCAATACTCAGCCGCTTGTGAACCGTCGGGTATCGAGGATGATACCCAAGATCTGTATTTGTTTATAAACTCTCCTGGCGGATGGGTAATACCGGGAGTGGCTCTTTATGATACTATGCAATTTGTGCAACCAGATGTACATACAATATGCATGGGATCAGCCGCTTCAATGGGATCTTTTATCCTGGTCGGAGGAGAAATTACCAAACGTCTAGCATTCCCTCACGCTTGGCGCCAATGAGGCTTTTATTTGAGAGAAAAAAGAAGACTATGCCTTCGCCATATGAAATATGAATAGAATATTAAGTAATAATAGCATGGCACTTTGAATTCGATATAAGAAATTTTGTTTTCAAAACATTAGATTATGTATCGAGAGAGTAATATGATAAAAAGGTATTTCCTATTTTATTATTGGAAGTCCAGTTCAGCGTCACAAACTTTTTTCACACCAGAGGTCTCTTAACAATATTTATAGAGCGAAAAAAAAAAAAAAAAAATTCTTTTTTCCTTAGTTTATTTGATCAAATAAAAAAGCAACTTTGGGATTGCTCAATGACAGACAAATCACAGACAAAAAAATATAATAAATATATAAAGCAACGGAGCCATCATAGTATTTTTGAATTCCTCCGAAAGGAAGGGTGGTAAGTTGATCATTTACCGATCGGGGTCTGATCGATCAAAGGTAAGGGTCAATTTTATTGTAAAGCCGTATGCAATGCATAATGCCCGTACGGTTGTTCGATTCTATCTTTTTTTCTTGTTATTCTTTTATCTTTTTTTTATCTTCCCCTCATCATGACAAATAGAGAAACCTTTTATTATCTTATATCATCAGGGTAATGATCCATCAACCTGCTGGTTCTTTTTCTGAAGTAGCAACGGGAGAATTCATCCTGGAAGTGGGAGAACTGCTGAAACTACGTGAAACCCTGACAAGGGTTTATGTACAAAGAACGGGCAAACCCTTATGGGTTGTATCCGAAGACATGGAAAGAGATGTTTTTATGTCAGCAACAGAGGCCCAAGCTTATGGAATTGTTGATCTTGTAGCGGTTGAATGACAATAGCCTGGATTTCACGTCAATTCTGAAATTAACCTTTAATATTCTATGACTTTTTTTTATTATTCTATTGAATATGAATAAAAGTAATTCATAATCATCCGGTTAGGATCGATCTAAACCAGCCCATTATGTATATGATTCAACATGCCAACGATTAAACAACTTATTAGAAATACAAGACAGCCAATTAGAAATGTCACAAAATCCCCCGCGCTTCGGGGATGCCCTCAGCGTCGAGGAACATGTACTAGGGTGTATGTGCGACTCGTTCAGATCATGAACTAGAACAAAGGAAAGAGAACAATGTTCGAATCTCAATGATCAAATAGGATATAACGGAAAAACGAACTACATTTCCTATCTAAAAATCGATGATATCCCTTTTATTGTGTATGAAATTTATGGTTTCTGTTGGTGTAAATCCACTCACCTCAATTCAAGATGAGAAGCAATTCTCCATTGGTAGCAAATGGTTATCCATTAAGCGGAGGAAATCTTAGTTAACATAGACCCCTCTTGCAAGAACGGACTAACAGGGTCAGCTACCCAGCCAACCTTCATAATTAAATACCGTTACTGTATAGGTAGAGCTCGTTGTGAAAGACCTATTACTGGATAATTCATGGGTAGAGCCGAAGAATGTGAA
>CM046038.1:27974912-27977412 GCA_025215565.1 Flaveria ramosissima
GCAAATATTGTATAATTGTTCGATTTTCCGCAATTTTTTCCATACCTCGGTGTAAATAACCCAATATTGGTTCACAGTCAATAATATCTTCACCATTTAGAGTAACAATGAGTCGAAGAACACCATGCATTGATGGGTGGTGAGGTCCCATATTGACTATCATGAGGTCTTTTCTTGTAGATGGTACAGTCATAGGTTTTTCCTGATTCATTCTTCCATGAATTGCTGAAAGCGAAAAGAAGTTCATCAAACTTTAAAACTTTAAGCGAATAATTCAAACTAACTCTTCAAATTAACGTTAACGAGTTTTTCTCTCTCGAATATCCAACTGCGCTATTAATTCTTTATAACGCGATATATTTTTTTTTGACAAATAAGCCAGCAACCGTTGACGTTTTCCCAGAATTTTCCGCAGACCTCTCTGAGATAAATAGTCTTTTTTGTGCAATTCCAAATGTGAAGTAAGTCTCCGTATCTTATTGGTGAAACTTACTACTTGAAATTCAACAGACCCTCTGTTTTCTTTGTTTTCTTCTTGTTCTTTCAAAATAATGGAAATAAATGAATTTTTTACCATAAAAGAATTTGACACTCCCCTTTTTACAGATATTTATTTTATTGATCAGTAATAATAATGTCAGAAATTTTAATGTAGTATACACAATAATCATAATTTCTTTATATTCATTTTATCAATTAACATTAATAAATCCGATTTTTGAGTTCATTTGGATAGTGATACAAAAAAACGATACCAAATAGTTTAGTACAAAGATTCTGTTGATTAATTTATAGCTTTCATTGATACCTCATTTCCTTATTTATTATCCTAAACTGGGATGTAAGACAGTACATGTGTGCATCGGGTAACTTGCATATAACATGGATATTTATATATCACGGACAGCAGAAAAAATAAAAAATATGATTGATAGAACAACAGAATATATAGGAAACTCAAAATTTTAAATTAGGGATACATATATATCCTTAACATACTAAAGCGGCTCCCATTATTGGTGTCAAACCAATAGCGATTCATACAAGCTGAATCCTCTAATCAATAATTAGGCCAAAAAAAGAACTTTAATTTAATTAATTCATTTTTTTTCTGTCAAAAATTTCACTTTCATCCAAAAATTGACTCCAGTTTTTTATCTTGTTCTCCTTGCAAAAGAATTGATTTCTATGCACATTATTTTGATTCTTTAAATTGAAAGAAATTAGAATTCTCAATTCTCTACGACGTCTAGACGATAAAATCTTTTCAGGAACAAGCAAATCAGAATTCTTTTTGTCTCTATTTAGAGTTTTTATTTTATGTATTGGAATGGATTCATCAAAATGATTCTTAGCAACATTTTTGGGGTTTCGGTATATTTGATTACTTGGGTGCTTACTTTTATGAACCAATGAAATACCTATGATTTGATACATAAAAAACTGTCCATCATTTTTACAGCTAGACGGGCAGGTTCCATAATTAATATTCCCTTTTTAGTTAACTGTGTAAGATTTAAACGTCTCCTCATTATATCCAGATTCATTTCTGTCCTTTGAATACAGGATATAGTAATTTTTCTTACATTTATGAGGCTAACCAGGAGACCATATATCTGGATATTATTCATCATTTTTTGATTCAATTGATTCAAACGTCCAGTCCATCTTAATTGCAAAGGAAAATCTCCTTTGAGGAATATTTTTAGTTTTTCAATCGATTCTAAAAAATATTCTTCAATATTGTTTTGATTCTTTAATTCAAAATATTGTTTTGAATTGGATGGGCTCAAATTTAAAAAATCCTCATCCTCCTCTTGCTTTCCCTTGATATTTTGATTTTCACAAATATTTGGATTTATATTCAAATTAAAAAGAAGTAAGTTGCTTGGGATAAACCAAGGGTTCTCTTTATATTTATGATAAAGTATCACAAACTCTGGAAAGAAAAAATTTTCTGGTTTAATATGAGGCGATTTAAGATTAAGAATTTTTCATTCATTCCCATCCAATCAAAAGACATTCCCATCCAATCAAAAAATACCTTTTTGTAATTGATTTCGGAATTTGAATCAATCGGAAGATAAAAAAGACCATTATTATGAATTTTATCCCTTATTTGGTCCTTATTAGGTTCAACCTGAATATTTGTATTCAATTTCCAACCCAAATATTTTCTATCTGTAACTTTTTCCTTATATAGAATATCACTTTTTCCTAGATAATTCTTGATAGAAATCTTTTTGAGTATGTTAACAATTTTTTCTTTATTTCTGGTGGAATTTTCTTGCTTCTTATTTGTTTTTAATGATGATCTATAAATATAGGACTTCTTCTTAGTTTCAGAATGAATATATTGATATGATAAACGATCATATCTAGAGTTTTTTCAAAAGTTTTCTTCTTTATTTGGTAATACATAGACTTTCGAATTTTGTTTTTTTTTGTAATCAAATAATTGGTCTTTTTCATAGGAATACCATTTCTTTAGATCCTTATT